>OZ018333.1:114486985-114689485 GCA_963969495.1 Ceratothoa steindachneri | reverse complement strand
AATATTTAAGAATGGATGTAAAGAGACTGCCAGCAATTTTCGCCCTATAAGTTTAACTTCCGTAGTTGGGAAACTCCTTGAAACTCACATTTCCAATACAATTGTAGAGCATTTAGAAAAGAATAAACTCCTAAATGATTCTCAGCATGGCTTCAGGAGAAAGAGATCTTGCCTCACAAATTTACTAGAGTTTTTTCACTATATAAATACCTTGTACGACAATAATAGATCGGTTGACATCTTGTATCTAGACTTCCGAAAGGCATTTGATAAAGTTCCGCATAAGAAGTTGATGTGTAAAGTAAGAGCCTTTGGAATAAAAGGCGAAATTGCAAAATGGATAGAAAATTGGCTTACGGATAGAAAACAGCGAGTAGTTATAAACGGACAAGCGTCAGAATGGGTTTCCGTTTGTAGTGGCGTCCCGCAAGGCTCTGTCCTTGGCCCGTTACTATTCATTATGTACGTTAACGATATAGATGATGGCCTACTATCGAAAATTTCTAAGTTTGCTGATGATTGTAAATTAGGAAAAGGGATAATTACTGAACAGGACGTTCAAGAATTTCAAAATGATATTGATAAAATAGTAAGATGGACGGAAAAATGGGAATTGCCCTTAAATCTTGAAAAGTGCAAAATAATGCATATTGGTTATAATAATCCAAGGAGAGAATACAAACTGTTCGACAATGAGATCAAAGAAACTGAAAATGAAAAAGACCTAGGTGTCTACATTACAAACGATCTAAAGTTTTCACGGCAGTGCATCGAAGTCGAAAAGAAAGCGCAAAGGATTCTTGGATATATAAAACGCCAAATCACTTTCAAAAATAAGATTACAATTCTGAATATGTACAATGCACTAGTAAGGCCACAATTAGAATATTGTTCCCAAGCCTGGTCTCCTTACTTAAGAAAAGATATTGAGAAGTTAGAAAAAGTACAAGCCAGAGCCACGAAATTGATTCCAGAACTAAGGAATTATAATTATGAAACAAGATTAGAAAGATTAAATTTATTCAGCCTTGAAACAAGAAGATTGAGAGGTCAATTAATAGAAATGTTTAAAATACTAAAAGGAATAGAAAATGTCGACTCTAATATTTGGTTTCAGTTTAGCACATCTACTACGCGATCAAACGGAATGAAAATAAAACCCAAGAATTTTCGCACAAATATATGTGGGAACTCATTTGCGTATAAAATTGTGAACAAGTGGAATCAATTACCAGAGGATGTAGTGAAATGTAATACAGTAGAAAATTTTAAAAAGAAATTAGACAAAATTTTAAGAAATCTAACATAATATGTGACGTGACTAATAAGTTAAAATAAAATTTATATGCTAATTTTAAGATTTACAAAATATTAATTGTATTTATTATAAAATATATTTATTGTATGCAATCATAATAAAATGCTTTTTGACATAAATATGTTGTAAATATTCCTTATAGCTCAGAATCATTAACCAAAGACAAAGAACGAGTTTATGTTCTAATATTGGACGAGAAACCCTAATCTAAGTTGAATGTATATATATATATATATATATATATATATATATATATATATATATATATATATATATATATATATATATATATATATATATATATATATTAGCATGTAAAATATTATATAGAATAAGTAAGTTATGAGAGAACAACAAATTGACAAAAAAGAGTTAACTCTTGCATTTGTAGCACAAGTAGCATAATAAAAAGTTTGGATGTAGCAAATAAATACAAAAAAAATAAGTACCTCCATTGAAATGGAACGAATGTTCTTTTGAGGTACTTACTATCCTTGTAACTCCTTGTAACTCTCTCTCTCTCTCTCTCTCTCTCTCTCTCTCTAACTCCGGCTCGGCTTAAGCCTATCGCACTTCTTTCGTGTTCGCTGTAAGTTTGTTAGCTATGAATAATCAAGCCACGACGTTTACCTCAACTGCCTCGACCACGTTAGCGAGCCAGGCCTCCTCAACTTTCACGACCACATGTGCGTCACCTGTGGCAGTTAGTCATCCTGCAGCTATAAACTAGGATGTCAGCGCCCGAGGCACCAACCTCACATCAATCAATTTTACCGCTTTGGATCCGATCACGTGGTTCGAAATATGCGAGGTTCTGATGGCACAGCAAGCCATAACCGATCAAGAGCGCATAATAGGCATCACGCAAAAAGTCCCAATAAGTATCGTTGCTTTGTTTCGGGTAATTTTGTTACAAAGTGGGAGAAATGGTGCATGGGGGGAGTTGAGGCAAGCTTTTAAGCTAAAATTTGGGAGGTCCAAGGTTGAAGACTTAAGGGAACTGCTAAATACTCAACAAATGGGTGATAAGCGTCCTACGCGTTTCCTTGAGCATCTCAAAGAATTAATCATGGCTAAAGGCACTTCGTCAAAGCTTTTTTTATTCGCTCCTAATAGAGACTTTCATGCGTGGGATCATTGACCACATTAGGCCCTTCATCATGATTGGTGAGCACAAGAGCGTGGATGAAATCGCCAAAGCAGCAGAGATACTCGTAATATATCTCAATCCTTACGTAAACTGGGGAACTGTCCCACAATGTCCCATTCATCCCTCTAATCCCTCTATTTTCCCAGGTTCGGTTACCAACGACGCCTTCTGGCAATAGGCCTGACCCGTGTAATGCCTCATTTTCACATTCATCACCGGACTTGGCTGCCGCTTTGGAGAGGTGAGGGACAGCTGCAAAAACTAAAACTCCAATGTGAGAGCGAGCGACTGAACGGTCCCAAGGGTGGACGGAACGACAGGCACCGTTCGTCCTCTTGAAGACGAAATCAACGAGGGCATTCCAGCACAAGAGGTGAGGCGCAGCATTTCCCGGCTCATTTTTAATCTTTCAATCTCGAACTAGGAGTCTATGTTGGTACCATGAGAAATATGGTAGCGGCGAAACTGTACACAGCCTTCCCAATACTATCTATCATTCTATTCTCACTCTCAATCAAATAATGCTCGCTCTTCATAAATTCGTCCTTCTATTCATAATGTTACTTTCATCCAACCAACTAATTGGTGCTGGTACCACAACAAATATGGTGCACAAGCCGTAAAATATATACAGCCTGCACATATTTACAACGAGTATTTACTCAATCTAACGCTATTCCACCAATTTCACCTCAATTTCTCCCCAAACTAATGCTCTAACTCCCTCTTCTCATTCTAATTCAAATTCTTCGGCTGATTTAAACTGAGGGCGCAAGTGATCAATGGGTCTATCACCTCTGCCGTTCCTTCATCTTAGGTCGATCCACCATTTTGCATTTATGACCCACTCTCTAGTTTCTCATATTTAGTTGACATTGGTGTTCAATGTAGTGTTATTCCAGAGTCACTGAAAGATAAATCTTGTTCCTCCTCTGATCTTGACCTTAAAGCCGCTAATTTCTCGGATATAAGGACCTATTGAAGGCGCATCCTTCAGTTTGCTCTCGGCCTCCGTAGAGTTTTTCGATGGACCTTTATTGTTGCCGAGGTCGTCGTTCTTATTCTGGGCCTAGATTTTCTCTGCCCACCACCTATAAGGCGACTCTCGTAACCGCAAGCTTATCGATCGCACTACAATGCTCACAGTTTCGAGTTCATTTTTCCCTTGACAGATTTCTCTTCTCTCTATACAGTTTCCTTCAGCCAATCTACAGTTTCAGCGCCTGTTACAGGAATTTCCTGCAATTAGCATACCATCCTCTAAAGACAGGCCTATTAAACACAATGTGGTTCACCGGATAGAAACGAATGGAGCAAGAGTCCACCTTCATGGTAGAAGCTGGGAGAGCTAGCTCCTCTACTTCTACTTGGGCCTCTCCGCTCAATGCTTGTATTATCCCGATATATATCCTCTGCCCTATCTTTCCGATTTCAATTCTACTCTTTTCGGTTGTTTGATCTTTTCTCAACTCGATCTGGTACGTGCCTTTAACCAGATGACACCCAAAAGACGGCTATCAATACGCCATTTGGTTCCTTCGTCATATACAGGATGCATTATGGTCTTCTTAACTGTGGTCAGACCTTCCAACGTTTAATGGATCAGGTTCTGAGAGGTCTGTCTTTCGTCTTCTGCTACATAGACGACCTCCTGATAGCATCTTCGTCTTTATTGGAGCATCCGTCTCACCTTCGTCAGGTTTTCGCTGGACTTGAAGAGTATGGTATCGTACTCAACACTTCCAAGTGTCTTTTTGGTGTCCCCCAACTCTCCTTCTTGGGTCACCATGTCTCGAGTACAGGGATTAGCTCACTCGAAGATAAAGTTACCGTGATGCGCAACTTTTCTCGGCCCACATCACTCAAACAATTTAGGCGTTTCTGTGGCATGGTTAATTTCTACCACAGATTCATACCTAATTGTGCCAAGGTCATGCAACCTATCAACTCTCTGCTCAGCAAGACCACAAAGAACTCTCCTCTTGAATGGTCTGCTGAAGCGTGAGATTCGTTCTCTCGCACCAAAGAGGCTATTGCCCGAGCTGCGGAATTGGCTCATCCTTCTCCAGGAACTTCTATCAGCGTTGCCTCCAACGCATTCTCAACCCACGTAAGTTTAACATTAGCAGAATCACCGAGAGCTAATACTTTTTTTATCAAAGAGAACAATATGATATTTCGAAGATGCATTATGGGACTCTCTGAGGTTGGTAGAGCGGCGAGGATGATTGCAGAAATTATCTTGGTAGGGCTGCGTGCATTCCACGCATACGCATGGGTGGTAGCACGAAGTGCTCACATGGCAAATGAAGCAGCACCTCGAATTGAATATATAGGATCTGAATGTTTTTGGTAACTAACCAGCCTTAATATGCGATGGGAGATCTCTACGATCAAACGGTAGCAAAATCGTTGGTATGTTAACCTGGCTCCAGCCATCGGTTTGCTGATGTCTATGAGCGCTACTGATCCGTTGACTAGCCAGTTTTCACTGAAGCACCTTAAAGTCAGTCTATAAGTTCGTCAGAACGAACAACACCTTTTACAGTTTTAAAAGTTGACTAAGATGAGACAGCAACCTCAGAGTAAGCAAGAGTCTCTAGGGCTTGAACAGAATGAGGTTGCGGGCGGGAGGTGGGGTAGTTTATGGTACGAAAGCGAAAGGAACCAAGCATTGCCATGAGTGCAGCCCATTGGTGGGATTAAAATTGGCGGCCACGATCAGTCATGATCGTTGAGGGAACACCAAAACGAATATTTTCTGCCCTCAAGCCATTCACAAGACATAGGCCCCTTAACGGTCCAAACGGTAGCAGAAATCCACCCAGCGCCTCGTACTCTACCCATTAACCTTCCTACTCATGATCCGATGTAAGTAGATGATATTCCAAAATCGTCAGCTGTGGTTGTTGGATCAACCCCCCGGACATCGAAAGCGCCCTCAGCCCATCAATCCGGATCTACCGTCAGAAAATCTCTTCTCGACCTTCCGTTTCAGCTTATCTGTGCACCCCAGTTACAGGCAGGGGCCTGGACCGGTTCCTCGAAACCATCGGACATACCCCCTGTCACTGCTCCTGCAGGATGTCTTCCCCTGCTACAGCAGGCTCTTCAAAATCTGCTATTCTTTCCCCAATCTCTTTGGGATGCACTGCAAACTTAATCTCAGCCACAAAGGAGAAGATATCTACTGTGGTATCTAACCGTTCCACATAATATCCTCCATTTTATAATGGAATTGTCAAGGCGTTCTTTTAAAGTGGGAAGAACTCAAAGTTCTTTTGAGGACTCAGTTTTTGTATTTTCAACTCTATTGCTCCTGTCGGGGGAGCTAGTCTCATGTTTGGGAGTCAGTTATGGTTTCGTCATCCCCCCATGTATCTCCCCTTCACACTGCCCTCCAAACGGTTGCCGTGAGGGGTTTTCTTACAAGGCTTTTTAATGTTTTCTCGATTTACCTCACTCCTTCTTTACCATTGTCAAGATCCAACCTTTTAGAACTTGTAGATCAGTTGCGTTCCCCGTTTTAATTATTCATAGATTTTAATGCCCGTCACGCATATTGGGGCGACATCACTTGAAATGCCAAAGGCAGTGTTTTAGAGTCTCTTTTATTATGACTTTCTTTGCGTTTTAAACACTGGCGATTTTACCTCTTCTTTTAGTTGCGTTGCCTGTCTCTCTGTTCCCCGGATTGCCTCGGTGATTTTCGATGGTCAGCCCTTGATGACCTCCATGGGAGTGACCATTTCCCTATGGTCTAGTCCGTCGTTCATCCTAGCCCTCATACAACCATGCCTCTCAAGTGGGACTTAGGCCATGCCAATTGGGAAGGTTTCCGAGAGGCGTCTTTCACAAGTGCCTTATTGAGGACCTTTATAGCGTACGAAAAGTGCAGGCAAGCGGCTTAAAAGCTTCGTTTGAATGAGTCTTTTTTGAGACTCAGGATAGCAGAGTGGATTCACCGCTGGCTAACAGTGGTCCAGCGACGTGAGAAGCTGTTCGCAACTCGCCTAGGCTATTATTTTTTCTTTGCCCCCCCGTGTTCCTACTTCCCTCTATCTACACCTTCAATGGTGTGGATACGGCAGTGGCGTGTTTTACATCGATAATTATCTACAAAGCAGCCACACAGACCATTCCATGGAGCAGAACCGTACTAAGTCGCTCAACCGTGCCCTAGTGGACTACAAGTTAGCTCATTCCCGATTCCGGCTGAATCCAACTTTGTGCAATAAGGTTGACCGAAACCCAGCTCGGGCGCTTCGCTCCCCCCAAAAAAGTGTCAGGCTGGCCGAACTTCATGATGCCGCTACGTTTCATCAATTTCCTCTATGGCATCTACCGCAAAGATCTGGAAAAGGATTAACAAGATCCGAGGTTGTTATGCTGGCCATAATACCCCAGCACTCAACTTACAGGGATCCTTAGTGAGTGACAGCAATGCCTTGGGCGACAATTTCCGTGCCCTCAGCAGTGTCAGCCGTTACAATAAGGCTTGTCTTAGCCTATAAATCAAACAAAGTCTCTCATCTCAATTTTGCAACAAATCTAACCTTCCGTATAATGCTCTATTCTCCATCCACGAGTTGCGCGGTGCATTGTCTCTCTATAGATCCACTTTTCCTGACCTTGACGGGATCCATTTTGATATGATTCAGCACCTCCACCCACACTCTTTAATTTGCTTACTTAACTTGTACAACCTTATATGGGTGAAAGGTTTTTACCCATCATCATGGCGCGTTGGGATTATCCCTCCCTTTGTCAAATTAAGCAGGGACGGGTTGGACGCAGATCACTACCGCCTTATAGCTCTTACCAGGTGTCTGAGTAAAGTTGCAAGAGAAGATGGTGTTGGTGGGCCTGAGCTGGTTCAATGAAAGCAATCGCTTACAGTCTCCATTTTAGTGCGGTTTTCGCAAGGGTCGTAGTACCCTTGACCCCTTAGTACGCTTCGAGGGATCGGTCCGGAAAGCTTTCTCGTTAAAGCACCGAGTTTTGGCTATATGTTTCGACATTGAGAAATCCTACGATACAACATAGAGATACAGCGTCTTAATGCTTGGGATATGGTCTTTTACCGTCTTTTATTCAAAGTTTCTTAGCATTTCGATCCTTTATGGTGCGTGTTGGAGACGCCTACTCTAACCTACAATCCCAAGAGAGGGAGTTCCCAGCGCAGCGTTTTGTAATTGCGATCAATGATACTATCTCCCCTCTCCCAGGTGTATCGGCAACTCTGTTCGTCGATGACTTGGCACTATACTGTTCCTCGCCTCGCCTTCCATCAGAAGCGCGTCGGCTGCAACTGGCAGTCGATGCGGGATTTCGAAAAGTGCACAAATTAGGAGATTCCACTTTTCCACGAGCAAAACTAAGGCAATGTATTTTCACTGGAGTAGCTGGGGCTCTTGTTCCGCCACCTACCTCCCCACAAGGTGTAGAGATAGATTTCGTCTCTGGGCGTAACTCTTGATCCCAAGCTATCCTCTGCGGGCTTGAAATTTTGAAAGTCCTCTTCAACGGGTCATGGATCGTCAAACACTGGTCACTATACACTATTCTCGTCCAATCGTTGGAAAAAAGTTCAGAGAGCTGCTTCCTCTTTTGACGCTGAAGGGGGTTTCTCCTCCGAGCTAAGGGACGTCTGTACACTGCGTGCGTACGAAGTGCAATGTTGTACGGCAGCGAAACTTGGGCCGTGAAGAAAGAGGACAACCAGAGGCTCAAAGGACTGATATGAGAATGGTGAGATGAATGTGTGGAGCATCTCTGAATTTGAGGCCTGGGGGTGACAGAGTTGCGAACTGTGAATTAAGGGATAGATTGGAGATAAAATGCATTAATGTGGCACTAAGAAGAGACATACTGAGGTTGTTAGGTCATGTGGAGAGGATGGAAGATAATAATTGGGTGAAAGGTGTTAGGAGGTTGGGGGTATAGCTGCCAGAGGAAAACGTGGAATGAGGGCATGTAGAGGGCCTTATTTACCATTAGGTAAATAAGGCCGACACATGCAAGCATGTGTGGAGCCTTAAAAAATGATGATACTGCCCCTTGAACCTTCGGATAGATCATCTCTCTAACCTGTGCGCTCTAAGGGTCCTTGCCCTTCCATCGTTGCTGACCCCTAGTTGGCTTGCTCCACCTCTAAGTTTGTGCAAGCATGTGGAGTCTGGACAAGGCGTCCGTGGACCCTTGCTTCCAACGAGGGCTGATCAGCTGGCCCGTTCAGCCCTGCCTTTTCGAGATGTTCCCCTTTATAAGATAATAGAGGGTGCGGCAGAACCGATTGAGCAGTTTTGAGGAGTCAACGCTCGGAGGGAGGGAGGTGTCCCCTTGCCGGTTTCCGAGGAATGGCTCGCTCCCCTGGACAAAGGCTCCCTAGGGCTCTCGGGAATGTACCCCCAAAATATGGCGTACCGTCTCTATATCCCCCCTCCTTACTTTTTCATAACTCCTTAAAACTGCTCAATCGGTTCTGCCGCACCCTGTATATTTATCAGTTGTGGCAGCAGGAATGGGATGGGTGTTCATCATTTAAATTATATAAAATCAATCTGTTCGCTCTTGGTCCTCGAGCCTTCGGAGAGTACAGTCCTTAGAGGTGGCCTTTTGCCGCGTTCGCATCGTCCACTAGAGACTTGCCCACGGTCATCTTGTTTGGACCGGCCCTTGCTGTCGTTTTTGTGGTGGGGACAAATCGGTCACTCATCTTCTACTAGAATGTCCTCATTTCGCCATTCTCCGGTCGTCCTGTTTCCCCACCCTTTCAACTATCCCTCGTCTGTCCCGCCTTCGTATCCTTCTGGCCGAGGAATCTTTTTAACCTTCTTTTTATAATTTTTTATCACAGTAGTCTTCACCCTCTTTTATGACTATAATTTGCCTTGTTGCATTTGCGCTGCCACTTGGATTAGGCAGCTGTCCAACTGGTTCCTTACCTTAAACCTGGTCGGGAAAAATTAGTCTCCTACGTCGTGTACATGGCAACGGACTCCCGTCACACTCGTCCACCTATTTCAAATACTACCCCATCTCCTCCACTAGCGTACCGGGATGCAGTGGCATCCTCCTCTGCTCTATCACTTTGTCTTCTACCCCAATCCTCGACACCCAATACGACAAGAAATGGCATAGCCAACCTCCTTTCCATCAGACATGACCAAGTGCTACAGCATCGCTCACAGTCCAGGACCCAAAGGCTCCACACGGGGTCCCCAAGGGCGCCATTCTCCCCCCTTCCCTCCTCATAACCATCAGTCTGCCTGAACATATACACAGACGACCTAACCAGCACTATGCACAGCCTCCAAATCCAAAACTGACTAAAATGAAACAGAATGCCCCCCTCCCCCCCATTATCACGTGCCAAGACCAAGCCCTCCCACTCAAATGTAACCCTTTCCTGGATCCAGGCATGACCTTTGTTGCACAAACACACTACATCACTACCAAAGTCACATCAAAACTAAGTGCCTTCAGGACACACAAAAACAGAAAGAAGCACTTAACACACCACCACCACCAATTCATCCGCACCACCCTAAAATAAGTATCTCCAGCCTATACAAGAAAACACAAAAACAGTTTCTCCGCTTTGCAACCGGCTCCACACAAAGCACCCCAATGCCCCATCTACACCAACAAAATAAATCATACCCATCAGTGCCCACTTAGACATGGTGAGCACACAATTCTTCAGCAAATTGCATCCTCTTCCATCCACCCGCTACATAACCTCCATTCCTGCGCCTACCCCCGCCTCGCAAATACTGGGAAGTCAGATGACCGACAAACAACACGCTACTTCAACACATCTCACCAGACATCCACCCTGGCTTGTTGAACCAGTCTCTCGTTGGCCCGCCTCCGATCAGGATGACCACGAATACAAAAACAGACTAGATCCTGACCCCACTGCAACTGCCAACTGATGGATGACACCAATCATCTACTTCTGACCTCAGTTGCTCGCAATTAGCCTGCCATTTATTTCCTTGGTGTTCACACAGCAATTATTCTTCGTTGTTCACCTCTCTCCAGAAGTTTCCTCTTCCCATCGGGATCCTCATTCATCTTTCCTTCAAACCCTTCATTTACTCCTTTTCCTACTCTGAATATCCTTTATTCTTCAATCTCAGTGAAAATTGTAAGTCGCTACAAAGAAAGGGTGGGGACACTGAAGCTCATTTACCAGTGGATCGATTAACTCATTTACTTACTCGCGTGTTTATTTCTATGGGCTTGTAGGGAATGCCTTTATCATTAAGCACTTGTCAAACATTCTCGCGTCTTATAAGCTTAGTATTATCGACATAATAAATTAGTGGTCATAAACGTTGTCCTTGTAGGATACAACTGCTTATGCTTCCGCAGAGTGATGAAACCCCATCAGTTTGTTGTTGTTGTTCGAGAAAATCAATCAAGTTTATCAATTTATTTTTATATATAATTGAATGACATTCTATCAAGAACCTTTTAACATGCAGGTTAATAGCAACTGTTCTCTCACACAAATTCCGAGTCCATGAAGCTGCGCTGCCCACCACACAAGGCTGTATTTTTTAAACTCTAGCCACCCTGTATGATGCATTCCTAGTGTGGGACCACCCCACTTAGATGCAATCCGGACGAGGTTACGCTGCAATTCAACTCCCACTTCCTATATGCATGGCAGGGCTACCACAGGGGGGTGGTTTGAAATCCCCCTCCCTCCACTCTAATTTGGTCTCAGGATAGTCTCACAGAAAAGAGCGCCCCCACCCCCTTCATTGTGGTAACATTGACAGGGCCTACAGCACAGGGTGGATGATCGAAGACTTTCTCCCTTAATCTCCCAAGTGGGTCGGAGGGAGCAATGCAACCACAACAATCTTCTCTCAACCAGTGTTATCCCCTGGAGCGTCGCGAGAACGAAACCAAGCGATCTCTAAGCCCGGCTTGAGCGCAGCCTTCTAAACTTCCGGATGGCCGAGTTGTCTAAGGAAGCTGTCAGTAGCATCTGGGAGGAAGCGGTGTGGATGTTGGCATCTCACCATAAGCTCTGATACTTTCCTTTTCTTCTTCCCGAGTAGCAGCTAGTATAGGATTTCCAAGCTTGATATATCTCAATTTTTGTATTTCCTGTATTAATACTTTTACACTAGTACTTGTTTTTTGAGTACTAGAGCAGTAGTATAAGATTTGTTTTTTTATCAGCACTCCATTTGCTAAACTTGCTTCATGATATGTTGCTTGCTTGTTAACCTGCATCTGAGATTCCATAGCTACTTGCTTGCTTTCCAAAGATTGTAGCTAGTGACAAATAAACTTGTGCCATCACTTGCCTTATCAATTCTTAAAATTCTACCAGTAAGGTTATCATTATTTCTTACCAAATTCACAGGGTATTCTCAGCTTTTATTACACCAAGTTGCTACAGCTTTATTCCTACTGCGGCTCTTCCCTAACCTGCAACCTTGGAGCGTTTGGGGTGGCTCTTGTGCGTAGGCCTGCGTGTATTCTGGAGTGCTTCAAAAGGTCTCCCTTCCATTTTGTCTGGTATACGCACGAATCACATTTGAAGGGTTTCTCGTCCGTGTGAATTCTTCCATGTCTTTCAAGGTATCTTCTTTGTATTGTCTGATATGGACAGGAGCTACATTTAAAAGGTTTCTCGCCAGTATGGCTACTCAAATGTTGCTTAAGGTTACTTTTTCTTCCTGTTTGATAGGAGCAGGAACTGCACTTAAAAGGTTTCTCACCAGTATGCCTAATCATATGTTGCTGGAGATTACTTTTTTTGGTTGTTTGAAATGAGCAGGAGCTACACTTGAAAGGTTTCTCACTGCTATGACTTTGTTGATGCTGTTCAAGGTTACTTTTTCGGACAGTTTGATAAGGACAAGAATTGCATTTGAAAGGCTTCTCACCAGTATGACTTCTCAGGTGTTGGTCAAGGGTACGCTTCTGAATTGCTTCATAGGGACAGATTCTGCATTTGAAAGGCTTCTCACCAGTATGAATTCTTAAGTGCTGCTGGTGGCAACTTTTGTACGCTGTCTGATAGGAGCAGAAATGACATTTGAATGGCTTTTCACCAGAGTGAATTCTTGAATGTTTCTCAAAGTTTTCTTTATGTACAGTCTGATATGGACAGGAATTGCATTTGAAAGGTTCCTCATCACTATGTTTTTTTAGATGTCGATTTAGAGAATATTTTCGTGCTGCCTTATAGGAACACAACCCGCATTTAAAAGGCTTGACACCAGTATGAGTTCTTAAATGTTGCGCGAGATTACTTTTTTTGCCCGTTTCATAAAGGCAGGAACTGCAGTTGTAGGACCTTTCAGTTTTTTGCCTAAGTGAAAGCAACTCAAGATTTATCACGTTGTTACAAACGTTTTCACAGTTTGAGTCAGAAAGACTTAATTCGTTGGTATTCGGGGACGAAGATGTAAACTGAAAAAAAAGACAAAATATTTTGGATATATTTTAGAAATATACAGTTGAATAGTATATCAAATCATATAGAAACCCTATTCACACAGAATAATAGCTCTCATGAGGGAGTAGAGGGGAAACTTCTTTTTTTAAATATATTATCGCCCACCTGGTGAACATCACCTTGGCATAAGTCACCATAATTCTTTCAAACTAATGCTAGGTTAGATTTTTTTAAGAGCCCATCTGGCGACTGCCTACTAGGGCAAAAGTCGCCGTAGTCACGCTAAAGCTTAATACTAGGCTTGATTAAAAATCAAGTAAATAACAAAAAATAAAAACAGGAACAAGATAAAAAACAAAACAAGATAACCAAAAAAACAACAAAAAGGAAACGCGCTCCGGCGTCAGTGGTAGGCCCGCCTCCCCACAGCGCAGGAACGTGCGACTTAAGTAAAATGGAGGAGGCCAGCCTCCTCCAAAAAGTTACGTAGTCAACTAGTCTGTGTAAACGAACCCGTCTCGAGTAGAAGAGACAAGCGGTAGCGAACATGCACGTCCAGGTACCGGGACAGGCAACGTGCGCGAAGAGCACCCAGACTGGGACATTCAACAAGAATGTGCCCAACAGTCTGGAGATCGTGAACCAGGGAATGCGGAGATTCCAATGCCCCGAGAGCACTCAAGGCGCTTTGCGAGGCGCTATAGATCACAATCCGGTCTCCAAACCGGGCACGTCGCGTAGTCTCCCGTACCGAGTGGTGTATTGTAACCAGCTCGGCCGTGAAGACAGACGCAGCGCAGAGGGGATACGGCGTGGAAACCAACCCCCCTCTTGGGACTTGGAGCCATCCGTATACACTGGGACGGTTCCAGAGTGACACGAAGTGTGTTCCAAAAAGGCCGAACGCAATACTCACAGCGCTGTAGAAGCTTTGGGAGCAGAGGCGTGGCGACAAATGGTAGGAGGGGGTACACCTTCAGAGTGGCGTCCTGGGTATAGGCACGGTCGAGATCAGCTGCGAAAGCAGTGAGAACTGTTGGCGACTATCGGAAGCGCTGGGCTCGCGCGTACAGGCGAATATTGCACTGTGCACGGCGCACAGCGAGTGGCATCTGCCCAGCATCGACAAGTAGGCTCTCAATGGGGGAGGTGCGGAAGGCACCTGTCGCCAGTTGAAGCCGGTGTGGGGGATCGAGTCCACCTTCCGCAAAGCATTCGTGGTCGAGCTTCGAAGGAAAGGATCGATAAAAAAGTAAGGCAGTAGCCCAGAAAGCGCACCAGCGCTGAACGTCACGGAACTAACAATATCCATGGCGCGAGTACAAGAGACCTTACAAGAGGCGTCGGTCAAATACACGTCCAAGGAAACGGTGCGAGTCCACCACTTCCAGGCACACCCCATTTAGAAACTCTGCGTCAGGGTGGAGTCGTGGATGGCAGCAGAAGAGTACCACCTTAGTCATGGCAAAGGAAAAACGAAACCTGCGCGCTTCGGCATAGCGAGAGACGCGGTTCAATGTCTGTTGGAGTCGACGCTCCAGAGTTGGCATCTGGGCCGCGCCAAAAGAGATCGAAAGGTCATCCACGTAGAGCATAGCGAGAACATCTTCCGGCAGCACTGAGGTGATACCGTTGAAGCTCAGGGCAAAGATCGACACTGAGGACACTTCCCTGCGGGACACCCTCTTCCTGTTCCATTGGGCCGCAGAGAGCTCCCCCCACCCGTACGCGGAATCGACGATCTCGCAAAAATTTAGATATAAAGACTGGGAGGCGTCCCCTCGCCCCCATCATGTGGTCTCCTTGATACCGTATCGCCATGCGGTTTTATAGGCCTTATCCAGAACGAAAAAGACCGTGACGAAGGAAGACTTCGCAGACGGCATTTTCCAGTCGAAGCAGAGCATCCGACGTGGAGTGGAACTTGCGGAAGCCGCACTGTGTACAAGACAAATGGCCTCCACTGTACAGAAAAAAGGCTAATCTAACTTTCCCAATTTCTCCATCAACTTGCACACGCAAGAGGTTAGAGAGATTGGGTGGAAACCGGCCGGGGTAGAGTGATCTCCCCGGTTTGCGAAAAGCGAGCGCAGTAGCGATTCCCAGGAGTCAGGGAGGATACCGCCTACCCAGATCCGGTTGAACAATTCTAACAGAAACCCCATGCCTCGCTCACTCAGGTGTCGAAGCATGACGCACGGGACATCGCCCAGACCAGGGGCGGTGGCCGCGCACGATGTGAGAGAAGAACGCAACTCACTCAATGTAGAATGTCGTTAAAGGGTTTTCCGCCTTTGGAGGTAAAGACCAGTCGGCGGCCTTGCGCGACATCTCGACGCGCATTGATTTTTTTTTTTTTTATTTAAGGGGCTATCTGGCGACTGCCGACTTAGGCATAAGTCGCCGTAAACAAACAGCCTAGTTCTAGGCTACTTCAAAAAATGGAACAGGGAACAACAAAAAAGAAATAACAATAACAAAACAATAACAAAAACAACAACAACAACAAAAACAACAACAACAAAAATTAAGCCTGGTTAAAAAAAAGGGAGAAGGCCGGCCTCCCCCAAAAAGTTAGCAAGTCCACCAGTCAAAGTGCACGCACTCGTCCCGAGTACAAGGGACAGGCGGTAGCGACCCCGCCCATCCCGGTACCGGGACAGGTGTCGTGCGCGAAGATCACCCAGACTGGGACATTCGACAAGAATGTGCCGAACAGTCTGGGGGACGACGCAGTCGTTGCAATAGGGCGCAGGCGAGCGCTCCATCAGATAGCGATGCGTCACACGAGTGTGTCCGATTCGAAGACGACAGAAAGCAACCTGAAGCCGCCGCGGCATTGGGGGATAGGTCCATGGGAACAGTCGCGGCGCAATGGCACGCAACTTTAAGTTCCCTTCGACCGTCTCCCATCTTCTTTGCCAAGCAGTCCGAAGAGCTGCCCGTATTCCTGCCATGTAGTCGGTGTGAGGAAGAGCGAAACACTGGTCCGGTCGCAGAGTCCTCGCGGACTCTTTGGCGCCCTCATCGGCGCGCTCATTCCCCGCAATTCCCACATGTCCAGGAACCCAGCAGAAGATAATCTCGACATCTGCCCGGCTCGCCAAAACCGTGGCGTCACGGATATCGCGAACCAGGGGATGCGGAGATTCCAATGCCCCGAGAGCACTCAGGGCGCTTTGTGAGTCGCTATAGATCACAATCCGGTCTCCGAACCGGGCACGTCGCGTAATCTCCCGTACCGAGTGGTGTATTGCCACCAGCTCGGCCGTGAAGACAGACGCAGCGCCTGGTAGAGCCCCGCTGACTTCAAACAGAGGGGATACGGCGTGGAAGCCGACCCCCTCTTGGGACTTGGAGCCATCCGTATACACTGGCACGGTTCCAGCGTGACACGATGTGTGCTCCAAAAAGGTCGAACGCAATACTCCCGGCGCAGTACAAGCTTTGGGAGCAGAGGCGTGGCGACAAATAGCCAAATGTGGTACCCTCCAGGGTGGCGTCCTGGGCAGAACCAGGGGCGCCACCGGCCCGAGAGCTATATCTAGCTCTCGAAGGAGTTTCCTGGCCCTAAACCCAAAGGGCGTAGGGTATGACTGGCATCTCTCGGCGGCATAGGCACCATCGAGATCAGCTGCGGATGCAGTGAGAGCTGTTGGCGACTGAGGGAGGCGCCGGGCTCGCGCGTACAGGCGAGTGATGCACTGCACGCGGCGCAGAGCGAGTGGCATCTCCCCAGCATCGACCAACAGGCTCTCAATGGGGGAAGTGCGGAAGGCACCGGTCGCAAGGCGAAGGCCGGTGTGGTGGATCGAATCCACCTTCCGCAATAAACGCTCGGCTGCGGATGCATAAAACTCGCATCCGTAGTCGAGCTTCGAGCGAACAAAGGATCTATAAAAAAGTAAGGCGGTAGCCCTATCAGCGCCCCAAGCGCTGAACGTCACGGAACGGAGAATGTCCATGGCGCGGGTACAAGAGACCCTAAGGCTGCGAATATGAGCCTCCCAGGTGAGGCGTCGGTCGAATACAAGACCAAGGAAACGGTGCGACTCAACCACATCCAGGCGCACCCCATTAAGAAACAAATCTGGGTCGGGGTGAAGCCGTGGATGGCGGCAGAAGTGCACCACCTTAGTCTTGGCCAAAGAAAACCGAAACCTGTGCGCTTCGGCATAGCGAGAGACGCGGTTCAATGCCTGTTGGAGTCGACGCTCCAGAGTTGGCATCTGGGCCGCGCCAAAAGAGATCGAAAGGTCGTCCACGTAGAGCGTAGCGAGAACATCTTCCGGCAGCACCGAGGTGATGCCGTTGATGCTCAGGGCAAAGAGTGTGACACTGAGGACACTTCCCTGCGGGACACCCTCTTCCTGCTCCTTTGGGCCGGAGAGAGCTCCCCCCACCCGTACGCGGAATCGACGATCTCGCAAAAATTCAGATATAAACATTGGGAGGCGTCCCCTCGCCCCCATCGTGTAGAGAGTCTCCATGATACCGTATCGCCATGCGGTATCATAGGCCTTCTCCAGATCGAAAAACACCGTGGCGTAGTGCTGTCTACGAAGGAAAGCCTCGCAGACGGCATTTTCCAGTCGGAGCAGAGCATCCGACGTGGAGTGGAACTTGCGGAAGCCGCACTGTGCGGAAGACAGATGGCCTCCGCTGTCCAGGAAAAAAGCTAATCTAACGTTTACCAATTTCTCCATCAACTTGCACACGCAAGAGGTTAGAGAGATTGGGCGGAAACCGGTCGGAGTAGAGTGATCTCTCCCCGGTTTGCGAAAGGCGAGCACAGTAGCGATTCGCCAGGAGTCTGGGAGAAGACCTTCCACCCAGATCCTGTTGAACAGATCTAACAGAAAGGCCATGCCTCGCTCACCCAGGTGTCGAAGCATGGCGTACGGGACATCGTCCGGACCATGGGCGGTGTCCGCGCACGAAGCGAGAGCGGAACGCAACTCACTCACAGTAAACTTGTCGTTGAAGGGTTCTCCGCCACTGGAGGTAAAGTCCAGCCGGCGGCCTTCCGCGACATCACGACGTGCATTGAATGCTGGCGGAGCAGCATCACGGCTAGAGAATGCGGAAAAAGCGGTCGCTAAGGATTCCGCCACGGACGCGGGGTCTGAGATTGCGGTCCCATTCTCCTGGAGAACGGGAGGGGGGTCCTGCGAGAACTTGCCCCGAATCCTTTTGACTCGCTTCCACACCTCAGCTAAAGGGGTCTTCCCGTTAAGTGAAGACACGTATGCCCGCCAAGAAGAGCGGCGGGCGTGCTTCGAAATATACCGGAACCTAGCCCTAGCCCGACGAAATTCAGCGACAGTGAAATCGTTCGGGCGGCGCTTATAGCGTATGTAGGCATAACGCTTCTGTTTGAGGGCCGTCTCACACTCGGCCGACCACCATGGGAGTGGTCGGCGTGCAAAACGGCCAGACGTCCTAGGAATAGTAGTCAGGCCCACGGCGATGAGGTTGCCGGAGAAGAACTCAACGGCCTCATCTACCGACCTAAACTCCTCGACTGAGATAGAGAATTCAGTCATTTCCTGAAATGCAGGCCACCGCGCCCGCGCCAAGCACCACCGAGGTGGTCTCTCAGGCGGCAGTTGCCCTGAAAATGATATTTGAATGGGAAAGTGATCACTGCCATGGAGGTCATCGACCACCCCCCAATCAAAATCAGGCTGTGCATCCGAAAAGCACAAAGATAGGTCAAGGCAAGAAAATGAAGCGGTTCTCGGACAGTGATGCGTAAACTCATCCACGTTTAGGACACCCATCTCAAGCTCTTCGATCAGATCGGCAAGGACTTGTCCCCTGGGATTTATGGAGTAATCTCCCCAGAGAGGATGCCTGCCGTTCAGATCTCCAAGCAAGAGATAGGGCCTCGGCAACCGTGCAACGACGCGGCGGAAGTCCCCCGCGTCGAAGTCAGCTGACGGTGGAATGTACGCAGAAATGATAGTATACCTCCTATCCAGGTGCAGCTGCACAGCCACTGCCTGAAAGGAGGTATCTAAAGACAAAGGAAGAACGGAGACATCATGCCGGGTGTAAACTGCGCATCCCCCAGCCCGGCCATCCCGCGGTGGTGGGGTCGCAAGACCCTAATACCCCGGGAGGGCAGGGAGGGGGCACGCACCTAGCATGGTCTCCTGCAAAAAAATAGCTAACGGGGAACGGGACGAGACGAGCCTCCGCAGCTCCTCCCAGTTGGCCCGGAGTCCACGGCAATTCCATTGAAGGAATATGCCCTCCAGGCCTAGCTCGGAGGAGACGCGGGGGCCCTCCTCGAATTGAAGACCCTCACGGGAATGGCCGTACGCTTCCCGGGGGCAGAACCCCGGGCGCTGTTGGCCGGACAAAGCGCTGAAGGCGCTGTCGCCTTCGAGGACTTATTGGGGGAGGTTGGGCTCGCCATGCGAGTCTTTTCCTCCCTCCGCCTCGAAACCTTAGGCGGGCGTTGCGGCTTCGGAGGCGGGGGGCCCTCTTTTCGAGGAACCACCGTCTCCGAGCCACTCGCTCCACCTCGGGGCGTGGGCGAAGGAGCCGAAGCTCCTTTGTTGCTGTCCTCCTTTCGGGGGGCAGCTTTAGGAACCCCGGAAGATGGCCTAGCGACCATCTTCAGGGGTGTTGCCTCCTGTGAGTCTAACGACTCGGTGGAGGCGCGTGGCCGTTTCGCCTTACGGGAAACGGTCACGCTGGGGGAAGAGGGGGGAGCCCTGGTTTTAGCCGGGGCAGGGTATGAGCCCTTTTTGCCGCCAGCTTTACCAGGGGAGCGCCCGGGTTGGGTAGAGCCCGCAGAAGGGCTCCGAATGGGCGCGGAAACAACCGTGCTCGTTGGCCTGGATGGGCCGGGAGCAGAGGGTGCCTTCCTAACTATTGAGGCATATGACGTCCCAGGCAGAGCCGGGCGCGCCAGGACCAAGTCCTTTGCCTCGCGGAATGAGAGTCGATCCTGGGCCTGAACGGCCAGGATTTCTTTCTCAAGGAGATATGCACCACATTGCTTCGAAGAAGCAGGGTGCGGCTCTCCGCAATTGACACACTTGGCCACACACGATTTGGACTTATCGTGTGCGACCTTGGAGCAATTTACACAGACTTCGGGTGACCCCGACTTTGCACGTCTACATGAGCGATTCGTATGGCCCAAGCGGTGACAGTAATAGCACCGCCGCGGAAGTGGCACGAATGCCTTCACGCGGTAGCGGTACCAACCGGAACGCACCGACTCAGGGAGCTTGTCACAGTCGAACGTGACGAAGAGTGTAGGGGTGGGTCTCGAGGCCCCTCCCTGTTTTCTCATCACACGTTCGACCTTGACCGCCCCATGGTCGGCCAGCTCTAAGGTGATGTCCTCAATGGAGTAGTCAACGAGTTCCCTCGCATAAACTACTCCTTTCACAAAGTTCATGGTAGAGTGCGGCGTCACACTCACCGGGGTGCCATGAAGTGTCCGAAGAGCACTAATCTTAGCCGCCTCGGCGGGATTCGCCGCATTCGCCAGAAGGCTCCCGTCCGAGAAACGGGTTACCTTCGGCTCTCTACCAATTGCACTAGCTAATCCTCTCCTCTGATGGATCATGTTGCCCTTGGACAACATGGTGCCATCAGTGGAGCGAATAACGAGGAAGCGTTTGAAGCCAGCGGGCTCGAAAACGCCAGGTAACCTCTGAATCAGGGGCCCCGATGTCATCGAGGCTCCGCCCTGTGCACTCTTGGTATTAGTCTTCTTTGTCAGGGGCTCCGCAACCGGGGGGGGCAGAGGGGGCGGATGTGCCGATCTTATCTTGGTCGCTTGCCAGAGTGGCAGCAGACCCATCCGTCCCCGTAGCCCCCGCGGATGGAGAGGAGCCCCGAGTCTTTTTTGTCTTTTTCTTTTTCGGAGAGGAGGGCGGGGAATGAACCCGCTTTTCACCTCCGCCGGCAGAAGTCCCCAGGCCAGATGGACCAGCCTCAGCCAGGTCCCTCTCCGAAATGGAGAAGGTCCTGGTTGTCGTAGGGGCACCTGTCGGAGGAGATCCCTCCCCTCCTTCTACTGCCTCGGAGCCCTCAGCCATTTGAGGAGGACCTTGCATAGGGGCGGATTCGGGTTCGGTGCTTGGCGCCGAGCCCGAATTCCCCCCCATGGAAGGCCCTACCGTCTGGGGCTGGGTCTCCTCAAGGACCATGTCTATCACAGGAGGGGCCTCCAGTTGGCCATCCCCTCCCAGGACATCGCAGGTCCCCTTGGCAGTGTCGCCAGTCTTGTATGGGGAGGCACAGGCCTTGACCCCGTCAAGGTTTAATATTCTTGCCAGCAGGTCTTTTGAGGGAAGCGACCGAAGGGGCCTGGCTTCCCTCTCCCCCCTAAGGGGGTTTGCCCTACCGAGCCGCTTTGATGGGGAGCGGCTGGCTAAGGGCTGCCTGCTGGCTTTCTTGGCAGTCCCCTTGAAAAGAAAAGATGGGACTGCCGCTGGGAAAAGGGAGGTGCCCGAAAGCACCTCCAGAGAAGGGGGTGAGGGGGAGTCCCCTGCACCCGTAGGCGAAGGAGAGGAGTAAGCCTCCTCTCCGGTTAGAGAAATATGGAGGGTCCCCTGTGCAAGCACAGGGGGGGGGACCTCCATTTTTTCGGTGGAGCTGTCCAAGGGCGGCTCCGTCGATGAGCAAGGGGGAGTTAAAGGGGTTTGTTTTTTTTGGGGGGTTGTTCATCTATGGGCATGGTGACCCTATTTTTGCCACGGGACGCAATAGCTCATCACCCCTCGCAGTAGCCCGCACTGCGAGAGGTGCTTACAAGCCCGGCAGAGCCAGGCGCCGCCATTCGGGACCACCCCTCCCGCCTGGTGGCCTGGCAGTCCATCGGCATGGCGGCTCCACCTTGGACACGGCGTAAAAAAGATAGATTTTGAAGAGGAGAGGAAAAGGGATGTGAGGAAGGTATGGGTGGGGATGAAGCAGGTTGTTAAAAAACCCCCATCCCGAACCGGAGCTCAGGGGTTAGGGAACAATGTCCCCTCCCCCCCCCAGCCCCGATCCGGGGTGGTTGGCTTGAGAAGAAGGTCAGCATCTACCCTGTGAAATTAGAGGCTGACCAGAGAAAGTTGTGGGAGAGGTTGTATGAAAAGCGACGAGGTAGGGAAGAAATCGGGCTATCTGAAGGAAGGAAGAGAGGCTAAGCTGTGGCCGGACGGAGCGCTGGATCCCGTCAGCACGGCGGCCAGGATGGCAAATCGCCGCGCCCCTTACGGGGTCGACGCGCATTGAATGCTGGCGGAGCAGTATCCCGGCTAGAGAATGCGGTCGCGAAGGATTTCACCAGGGAAGCGGGGTTCCGAGATTGAGGTCCCATTCTCCTGGAGAATGGGAGGGGGGTTCTGCGAGAACTTGCCCGGAATCCTTTTGACTCGCTTCCACTCCTCTGCTAGGAAAGACACGTACATTTGCCAAGAAGAGCGACGGGCGTGCTTCGAATATACCGGATCCTAGCCCTAGCTCGACGAAATTCACCGACAGTGAAATCATTCGGGCGGCGCTTATAGCGCATATAGGCATACCGCTTCTGTTTGAGGGGCGCTTCACACTCGGCTGACCGCCACCAGAGGGATCGGCGTGCAAAACGGCCAGACGTTCTAGAAATAGTAGTTAGGTCCGCGGCGATGCGGTTGCCGGAGAACTCAACGGCCTCATCTAATGACCTAAACTCTTCGATTGAGATAGAGAAATCAGTCATTTCCTGATATGCGGACCACCGCGCCCGCGCCAAGCATCACCGGAGGAGGGGGGGGGACGCCTCTCAGGTGGCAGCGGGCAAGAAAATATTTGAATCGGAAAGTGATCACTACCATGTAGGTCATCAACCACCCCACACCTCAAATCAGGATGTGCATCCGGAAAGCACAAAGATAAATCGGTGAAGGAAGATGAAGCGGTTCTCGGTCAGTGATGCGTAAACTCATCCACATTTAGGACTCCCATCTCAAGCTCGTCAATCAGGTCGGCAAGGACTTGAGCCCGGGGATTAATAGAGTAGGTAGTCTCCCCAGAAGGGGTGTCTACAGTCACATCTACGAGCAAGAGAAAGAACCTCGGCAATCGTCCATGACCGGTCGGAAGTCTCTCGCGTCAAAGGCGGTTGACGGTGGAATGTACGCGGAAATAACAGTATATCTCCTATCCAGGTGTAGCTGCACAGCTACTGCCTGAAGAGGTATCTAAAGCAAAGAGAAGAACGGAGACATCATGCCAGATGTAAGTGGCGCATCCTCGGACCCCCACCCCATGGTGGCGGGGTCGCAGAACCCTTATACCCCGGGAGGGTGAGCAGAGGGCACACGCCTAGCATGGTCTCCTGCAAAAAGATAGCTAACGGGGAACGGGAGGAGACGAGCCTCCGCAGTTCCTCCCAGTTGGCCCGGAATCTGCGGCAATTCCATTGAAGGAATATGCCCTCCAGGCCTAGCTCGGAGATGCGGGTTGGCCCTCTTAGAAGAGAAGACCCTCACGGGAATGGCCGTAGGCAGAACTCCAGGCGCTGTTGGCCGCACAATGCGCTGTCGCCTTCGAGGACTTATCGGGGGAGGTTGGGCTCACCATGCGAGTCTTTTCCTCCCTCTGGCTCGAAAGCTTAGGCCGGCGGGGCGGCCTCGGAGGCAGGGTCCCTCTTTTCAAGGACCCACCGTCTCTGAGCTACCCAACCTACCACTGGATGTGAGTGAAGGAGCCGAAGCTCCTTTAATGCTGTCCTCCTTTCGTGGGGGCGCTTTAGGAACCCTGGAATATGGCCTCACAACTAACTTCAAGGGTGTTGCCTCCTGTGAGTCTAAGGACTAGGTTGAGGTGCGCGGCCGTTTCGCTTTACGAGAAACTATCACGCTGGGGGAAGAGAGGGGGGGAGCCTTGGTTTTAGCCGGCCTGGGTCTGAACCCATTGTGCCGCCAGCTTTAACAGGGGAGCGCCCTGAGTGGGTAAACTCGCAAAGGGGTTCCGAATGAAAGCGGAAACAAACGTGCTCGTAGGCCTTGAGGGGCGAGGACCAAGTCCTTAGTCTCGCGAAATGAGAGACGATCCTGAGCCTGAACGGCCAGGATTTCCTTCTCCAGGAGATACGCACCACATTGCTTCGAAGCGCTGTGCGGCTCTCCGCAATTTACAAACTTGGCCACATACGATTTGGACTTATTGATTGTGTGCTGCTTTGGAGCAAATTATACAGAGGTCAGGTAACCGCGACTTTGCGTGTCTACATGAGCGATTAGTATGGCCGAAGCGGTGACATTAGTAGCATCTCCACGGCAGTGACACGAATGCTTCCACGCGGTAGCGATACCAACCGGCACGCACCGACTCAAGGAGCTTGCCATAGTTGGACAGGAGGGGGGGTCTCGAGTCCCCTCTTTGTTTCTCATCACACGCTCGACCTTGACCACCCCATAGTCGGCCAGCTCTAAGGTGATGCCATCTATAGAGTAGTCCACGAGTTCCCTCGCATAAACTTCTCCTTTCACGAAGTTCATGGTAGAGTGCGGCGTCACACTCACAGGCGTGCAATCAAGTTTCCGAAGGGAACTAATCATGGCCACCTCGGAAGGGTTCGACGCATTCGCCAAAAGGCTCCCGTCCGAGAAATGGGTCACCTTCGGCCGTCTAACAATCACGCTAGCTAAAGCTTTCTTCTGATGGATCATGATGCCCTTAGCCAACATGGTGCCATCAGTGGAGTTAATAATAAGGAAGCGTTTGAAGCTAGCGTGCTCGAATACGCCAGGTAAGCTCTGAATGAGGGGGCCCCGACGTAATCCAGGTCCCCTCTGCGCACCTTTGGTCTTTGTCAGGGTCTCCCCACTCAGGAGAACACCGGGTGCCAGACGTGCCGTTCTTGGCTTCGGCGCATACCGAAACAGCAGCTGCCCCGTCCGTCCCCGCGGATACGGCGGAATCGTCTTTTTTCTCTTAGGAGAGCATGGCGGGGAATGAACCTGCTTCTCTCCTCCACCGGTAGGAACCCACCGGTAAGATGCTTCTCTGAAATGGAGGTCTTGATTGTCACACGAGCACCAGCCGGGAAGGAGGTCCCTCATCTCCTTGTGAGGCCTCGGGGACCCGAACCGTCTGAGCTTGAATAGGGGCAACCTCAGTTCTGCCCTTGGCAACAAACTCGGGTTCGACCCCAGGAAAGATCCTACCGTCGGGTCTGGGTCACCTCAGGGACCATGTCCTTCTCAGAGGGCTTCTCCATGTGTCCCCCCCACCACACACCCGAGACATCACAGATCCCATTCAAGGTTCCTTTTTCATCTTCTAATGCCGGCGAACCGGCATCCGTCGAGGAATAGAGGCGGGAAGATTGACTGACCCCCTGCAAACTACTCACGCGGGCTAGCAGGACATTGAGGGGCACTGGTCGATGGGCCTTGCCTTCCTTTTCTCCCCTAATAAGGTGGTTGGCCCTATCGGGAAACAGCCAACTATGGGCCGCCTGCCTGCTTACTTGGCAGTCCCATTGGAAAGTGCAGGGGTGACTGTCGCTGGAAAAAGTGACGGAAGTGGGTGAAAGGGAAGTCCCCTGCACCCGTAGGTATAAGAGAGGAGTCAGCCTCCTCTCCAATGGAAGAAGTTTGAAGGGTCCCCGCTGTGGAGCTGCTCGAAGGCGGCTCCGATGATGTTAGAGGGGGAGTATTTGATTGTAACCCTATAATTATCACGGGACGCAAACGCTTATCACCCTAAGCAGTATCCCGCTCTGCAAGGGGTGAATGCAGGGCCGGCAAAACCAGCTGTCGCTATTTGAGGCCACTCCTCCCACCTAGTGACCTGGCAGCCCATTAGGCTCAGCGTAAAATCGATACACAATGGAAGAAGGAAGGGGTGTGTGTGGAAGGTGAGGGTTGGGGTGAAGCAGATTGTTAAAATCCCACCACCCCAGGCGGGAGCTCAAAGCTGAGAGGAAGCTGGTCAGCGTCGACCCTGTGAAATTAGAGGCTGACTAGAGAAAGTTGTGGGAGAGATTGTAAGGGAAGTGAGGAAGTAAGGTAAAAACACAGGCTGTCAGAAAGAAGGAGAAGAGGCTAAGCTCAGGCCGGATGTGATCCTGAGTCCCATCAGCATGGTGGCCAGGAAAGCAAATCGCTGTGTCCCTAACGGGGGCCATGGTTGAGAGTGAGGTCAACAAGTCCTTATGCACCACCAAGATGGAACCATTAAACCTGGACAGGTAACGTCAAATGGGCAATCACAACTTAGTTGACGTGGTTGCAGATATGCTACACTGATTTTGACCTCGAATAACTCAGGTCCTATTGGTCAGAATCTTTTTATTTCAAGATGTTTAGCATTTATCTATTTTATTTCAAGATGTTTAGCATTTATCTATTTTATTTCAAGATGTTTAGCATTTATCTATTTTATTTCAAGATGTTTAGCATTTATCTATTTTATTTCAAGATGTTTAGCATTTATCTATTTTATTTCAAGATGTTTAGCATTTATCTAAGACTATAATGGAAAGGTTAAAGAAAACAAGAACTAACGGCTCCGGCTAAAACAGATCACCCAGGTACATCACATGGATGCGGAAACCAAAAAAAACTAGGTTTTTGTGCACCGCTTAGTGCGTTTACGCACCAAGGTTACCTGTCCAGTGTTAAGAACTGCAGCAGGTTCTAATGGCACCTGGAGGCTACAGTTAAGACTGGCTGTAATTTCTTTGAATAAAATGAATAGTAATTTTGGTAAATATATCTGTATAAATTAACTGTGCCATTTTGTTTCATATTGAACCTAAGGGGCATACTGATTAATGTGGGATCCGAACCACAGAGTATAGCAGCCACCGGGTGGGTTACCTAGATCAGAACTCCATCCAGTGACTAAGTAAGTCCAATGTGGCTTAACTTCACTAAAATCAGCAGTGGTATTCCCACTCTGCTATGCCATAATAAAATCATCAACCACTTCCTCACTAGGTAGGGGTGGGGGCATATACCAATGTTGCTATAGGTATGATTGGACTGGGTCCCCCCTCCCCCTCACTTATTATGCTCACAGAACAAAATTTTCAGGAATGGCATTACCGAGCCAAAGGGCCCATATCAGGGCTTAGTCACATTTACAACCTATTCAACTAAAATTAAGGATAAAATGGTCAGTATGAGACAAAATGAACAATTTACCTCAGATTGATATGAATTTCTTTGCACTGCTTCACCAAAGTCACCTGTGGTATGCCATTTCTCCCCACTGTCCCCAGCAAGGGTCGGAGCTTCCACAAACTCCTCTTTAACTTCTACCACATTTTCTCTGTCTTCCTAAAATAGAAAATTCAATTCAATGGTGGTCCTTCCTCCACTTCTATGCAAAGCGGTCAGGGGGCCACACTCCCCTGGCAAGCAATGGGTGGCTGTCCCCTGGGCCATACATAAGGGTTCCCAAATACACTGTTTGGAGGGAAAACACAGTACCCCACTTCTTAACTCTTTCACCCCTAATGAGTAAACCCCCTGCCAGCAGGGGGCCAGTCTTTGTTGAAGCCATATTGCAACTCCATCCAACAACATACCATACCGAATGAGTCTCAACTTTGCTCAGTGGGGTTTCCAAGGGTACACTTACGTCTTTGAAGGGCGGGTCCTGCGAGGCAATTTTATTGCATTCATCAACCGGTCGCTTGGACCTTGCGGTGAGAGGTAGATGGTACTCATCCAAATGAGAGGAATCCATAGGAATACTAAAAGACTCTTCCTTCATCTCTTCATTGACAACCTTAAAAAGAAAAGATTTAGAATTAAATACTAAAAAATGAAAAAAAAATAAAATAATTTATAAATAGACGTATCTTGGTTAAGTGAGTGGAGATTGGTAGTAATTCCAGTCCCATTAAAAAAAATAATTGAAATAATTACTCAGAGATTACCAGGAATTTTCTATATAGGCCTTAACTAATATTTCATTAACATTATCATTGTGCATAAATAATAATAAGTATTTATAATGAATCTTGTTTTTGATGTTCCTGTCAATAGCTCTGTGGGAGGGAGGGGGAAGCTTTTGCTCCCACCAGCCGCTTAGAAGATTAAGGGATAAAGCCTTTAATCCAGTAGACTATTCTCTAGGGGGCCACATCTTCTGCGAGGCTGTCTTAAGGGCACCAGGGAAGAGTGGGGAATTTTATACCACTTCCCTGTGGTAGTGCCCATGCAACACCAAGGTTTTGTTGTAGTTACCTCTAAATGCCTACAAATGTGGTATCAGAATAACCAGACATCCACACTCACTGCAGACAAAACCTACAAACAGGTATGTCTGGCTAGGGTCTTTCCTTTACACCAGCAAAAGTAAGAAGTTAAAGCAATTACTTAAAATTTGGTTTGGGGAGGGGGTATGGTCTACCCCCGACACACACTTTGCATCGTGGCCACCTACAATGAATCTTGAAAAGAACACACCTTGCATCGTGGCCCCCTACCATGGACCTTGAAAAGAATACACCTTGCATTGTGGCCACCTAACATGAATCTTGAAAAGAACACACCTTGCATCGTGGCCACCTACCATGAATCTTGAATAGTACACACCTTGCATCGTGGCCACCTATCATGGATCTTGAAAAGAACACACCTTACATCGTGGCCACCTACCATGAATCTTGAATAGTACACACCTTGCATCGTGGCCACCTATCATGGATCTTGAAAAGAACACACCTGGCATCATGGCCACCTACCATGAATCTTGAAAAGAACACACCTTGCATCGTGGCCACCTACCATGAATCTTGAATAGAACACACCTTACATCGTGGCCACCTACCAGGAATCTTGAAAAAAAAACAACCAAAATTTTATGCCTCAATTATCTAAGTGGCAAAACATGGCTTATGAGATTCCATATGAGAAAAAAATACACCCAAGGTAATGTGGGGTAAAATTTGCTGGATTAAAAAAAAAATTACGAGGGTTACTCTTGGTAACCGCCTACAAGGGTAGTTGGCAAAAATGATCCTCTTAAAAAAAATAATAAATAAATATTATGGCGACCATCCAGTGACTGCCACCAAGGGCATGTTACCATAATTAATTTTTAGCTTATTGGTAGGCTACATTAAAAACAAAATAAATAACGCAGAACAAAATAATATACATACTAGGAAAAAAACAGGCAAAGAGAGAAATCGGTCGCAAAGGAATCCATCACAGACGTGGGGTTTGAGATTGCTGTCCCAGTCTCCTGGAGAACAGGAAGGGGGTCTAGTGAGAACTTGCCCCAAATCCTTTTGACTTGCCTCCCCACCTCTGCTAGAGGGGTCTTCCGATTAAGTGAAGACATCTATGCCTGCCAAGGTGAGTAGCGGGCATGCTTCGAAATATACCAGAAACTAGCCCTAGCTTGATGAAATTCACTGACAGTGAAATCATTTGGGCGGCACTTACATTGCATGTAGGCCTAATGCTTCTGTTTGAGGTGTGTTGCCTCCTGTGAGTCTAGCGACTCGGTGGAGGAGCACGGCTGTTTCCCTTTACAGGAAACGGTCACACTGGCGGAAGGAAGCCCTGTTTCTAGCCGTGACTTGGTGTGAACTCTTTGTGCTGCCAGCTTTACCAGGTGAGCACCCCGGGGTGGGTAGAACCAGCAGAAGGATTCCAAATGGGTGTGGAAACAACTGCCTGTAGGCCTGGAGAGGCCAGGAACAAAGAGTATCTTTCTTTACATTGAGGCATAAGACATCCCAGGCAAAGCCGGGCACGCCAGGACAAAGTCCTTAGCCTTGCAAAATGAGAGACGTTCCTGGGCCTAAATGGCCATGATTTCTTTCTCAAGGAGATATGCACCACATTGCTTCGAAGAAGCAGGGTGCGGCTCTCCGCAATTGACACACTTGGCCACACACAATTTGGACTTAGTGTGTGTGCCTTGGAGCAACTTACACAGACTTTGCATATCTACAGGAGCAATTAGTATGGCCGAAGTGGTGAGAGAAGTAGCACCTCCATGACAGCAGCACGAAAGCCTTCATGCAGTGTAACAACCAGCACGCACCGACTTTGAGAGCTTGTCACAGTCAAGCGTAATCAAGAGTGTATGGGTGGGTCTTGAGGCCCCTCCCTGTTTTCTCATCAAACGCTCGACCTTGACTGCCCCATGGTCAGCCAGCTCTAAGGTGATGTCATCTTTGGAGTAGTCCACAAGTTCCCTCACATAAACTACTCCTTTCACAAAGTTCATGGTAGAGTGCAGTGTCATAGTCACAGGCATGCCATCTAATGTCCAAAAGGCACTAATCATGGCTGCCCCGGAGGGATTCAACACATTTACCAGAAGGCTCCCATCTGTGTGAAATGGGTCAGCTTCGGCACTCTCCAAATCACACTAGCTAAAGCTCTCCTCTGATGGATCATGTTACACATAGCCAACATGCTGTCATCCTTGGAGCGAATACCAAGGAAATGATTGAAGCTAGGGGGCTCGAAAACACCAGGTAGCCTCTGAATGAGGGGCCCTGACATAATCGAGGCTCCACTCTGTGCAGTTCTGGTCTTCATCTGGGACTACCCACATGGGGTTGGATGTGCCGAACTTGGCTTGGTCAATTACCAAAACAACAGCAGCAGACCTGTCTATCCCCGCAGAGGAGAGGAGCACCCCATCCTCGCCGCTCTTTTTCTTATTCTTTTGGGGAGACCAGGGCAGGAAATGAACACACTTCTCCTCCATCAGCAGGAGCCCCTAGGCCAGATGGGCAGGCCTCGGCAAGAACCTTCTCTGATATGGAGAAGGTCTTGGCTGTCACAGGAGCACCAGCAGGGAAGGAGATCCCTCCTCTCCTTGTGAGCCCTTGGGGACCAGAGCCGTCTGAGGAGGAACTTGCATAGGGGTTGACACAGGTTATGTGCTTGGCACTGAGCCCAGGTTTACCCCATGGAAGATCATACCATCTGAGGCTGGGTCACCACGGGGACCATGTCCATCTCAGGGGGGCCTCCATGTACCTTATCTAATGCCGCCGAACTGGCATCTGTAAAAGAGAGAGGGGCAGGTACAGTGACCCCCTGTAGGCCCTTAGTGCACGAGGGTAGGATGTTAGAGGCAAGGACTGACAGGCCTCATCATCCCTTTCCCCCCTTGATGGGGTTGGCCCTATCGACCGGCTCCAAGCTGGAGCAGTCAATTTTCAGCCACTTGCCTTCTCTTTTTTAGCAGTCCTTTGTGAAAGAAAAGGAGGGACTGCCACTGGAAAGAGCACCCAACAGCACCTCCAGGGAAGGGGGGGTGAGGGGGGAGTCCCATACATCCGTAGGCCTGGGAGAGGAGAAAGCCTCCTCTCTGGTTGAAGAAATCTGGAGGGTCCCCTGAGAAACACAGTAGGGGGCTGGGGGAAAGACCTCCATTTTTCTGGGGAGCTGCGACAATGGTCAAGGGAAAGGTAAAGAGGGAGTTTTATTTTTAGTTCATCATTAGGCATGGGGGGGGACCCTATAATAATCACCGGATGCAAATGCTCATTACCCCATGCAGTATCACGCTCTGCAAGGGGTGAATATGGGGCCGTCAAAGCCAGCTGCCATCATTTGAGGCCACTCTTCCCGCCTAGTGACCTGGCAGGCCATCGGCAAGGCAGCTCCACCTTAGGCATAGCGCAAAGTCGAGAGAATATGAAAAGGAGAGAGAAAGAGGGTGTGAGGAAGGTGAGGGTGGGGGTTAAGCAGATTGTAGAAAACTCACCCCTCAAAACCTGAGCTCAGGGGTGTGGGGGCCTTGTCTTCTCCCCCCTCAGGGATGGTTCAATAAGAAAAAGCTGGTCGGCATCTACCCTGTGAAATTCGAGGCCAATCAGAGAAAGTTGTGGGAGAGGTTGTATGGAAAGCAAGGAAGTAAGGTAAGATGACAGGCTGTAAGAACGGAGAAGAGGCTAAACTGGGACCGTCAGGGTGCTGAGTCTTGTCAGTACGGTGGCCAGGAAGGCAATTCACTGCGTCCCTTACAGATACCTGAAGGTACAGGAGGGAGATGGGGGGGTCAATAGAAAAAGATGCAGTGTGATGATATCTAACTTTAGGTTTCCATCAGCCATCTCCCATATTCTTTGCCATGCAGCTTGAAAGGCCACCATGATTCCTGCCATGTAGTGTAGAGACTGAAAAGCAGGACCAGATAGACAGGCCTTGTGAACTGTTTGGTGCAATCATACGCACGCTCATTTGCTGCTATCCTCCCAGCACATGGTGAAGCGGGCCAAAAATATATCTCTAATCCCAATTGATCCAACCCGCTTCCTACACTGTCCGGACGTGAGAAATCGAGGGAGAATGAAACGGATTGTATATACAGTCCCTTTACTTACAAAAGAATACAGTTATATTTACAGCAATTTATATTTACAAGGGAAGTGTGCACACTTCAAAATGAGGCCAAATTCCCCAATCCAAATAAGATACCAAAAGAGAATTCTATAACAGGCGAATACAACAAATTTACTTATATATCTACACAAAACCTAAAAAAAAACAACAACAACCGAACGAAAAGGGGCACGCGCTATCACTTGTGTGCTGGAGGTGGGTGGTAGTAAGCTAACATAAAAGGAGGCAGGATTGTCAACTAAGGCGGGTATGGTGGTCCAGGTGTTTAGCGAGGTATGAAAGCCCTCCATCTCAGGGCTGGGTGGAGCACTCGTTTAGAGAATCCTTCTTGCCGTCAGTCCACGCTTCCACTCTCTGTAGAAGAGATATATCCTCCGTTTATGACCCATTTACTTATACATGGAAGGGAAACTAATAAGTGGGCATTACCCGAGTAAATTTATCGACTAGCTTACCTCTAAATGTAAATCCAAACAAGCCTCAAAATACAATCCTTTGATAAAAGATTATTTTAAACAAAGTACTATTTTGTTTTAATTATAGGATATATATCAAAACTAGCTACTATCTTTCCAGAATATGGCGCCTGGAAAGAAAGAAAAACATGGTAATCATTTTATACATAAAATAAACAAAAACAAAACAAACCCATTCCCATTCACACACATTCTTACAGAGGGAGGGAGAGGGTACTGAGAAAAGGGGTGGGAGAATGGCCCTTTTACACAGACTCACATTCGCTCCACCACACCCCTCCTTCCTTAAGCCATTCGACCAGCCACTCACAAAACCCTTTCAATCACTCTTCACGGTACCACTTGTGCTCAATCGCACCCTTCTGCACCCATTCACACTCTTCTACTGGTCCCTGGCTACGCGTAGCAATTAGTCGGGGTTGTTCGTCAGTCATCCTGTCAGTCTCATCGTCACTATTGATCATCTCATCAACCATACTCTTAGCCCTCATTACCAGTTCGCCCATCTCACGACAGAATTCTTTCATACTCTTCCGTTCAGAACCTTCACTCTTCATACCCCCATTCATCAGCTCCTCACTCACAGCTCTCATCCAACTCAAGGTACACTCTTGCGAAACAGACAGGTCACTCACATCCCCCGTATTCTCAACAGGCATACCAGAAACCCCTTCGACTGGTTCCCACCAGAAACCTGAAAAATCAGCCACTTCATCAAACTCATCCCTACTATTATCATTCATAAAACCCGAAAAATCAGCCACACTAGGTTCATTCTGCCCAAACACACTATCATTCATACTGTTCCCAAAACCAGAAAAATTAGGCACAGGCAGCTCACTCACTCGTCTACTTATACCAGCCAAATCACTCACCTGTTTACGCAAAAACTCAATCTCCCTTTCAAGATCCCCCATACCAGAAACACTCTGCTCAGACTTACTTTCATTCGTACTTGCATTCTTCGTTTCACTCTTCTTTGTACGCTTTCTACTCCTCGAGACTAAGACTAGCTCTTTCCCAGACAGATCCATACTATCACATTCAATCTCATCATCATGCACTTTACCTCTCTCTCTACACAGTCCATACACCGGATGGCTCACCAGGTAGTCAGGAGGTTCTCTCCATCTCCTTAACTGACTCTGATGAGCCCGCACTCTCTCAGTCATACCGTCATTCAAACTATCCAAAACATACGTCACCCCATTTTCCCAAACCCTCACAACTCTATAAGGTCCATCAAACTTCTCACTCATCTTTGATACATTCAACCTACCCTTCACTTCTTTCACCTGCAATACTTTTGTACCTAATTCAAATGAACGGAACCTTTCATGCGCCTCACGTCATACACTCTGCTCACTTTCACTCAAACGAAACCTATCTTTCACTCGCCTTTCAAAATTCATCACAAACTGACATGGGGACATTCCAGTTGCACTATGCACAGTTGAATTACACGCCCACAACACTCTCCCCAGACACACATCCCAGTCATTCACTGTCGTAACAATCATTCTCAACATCTCACACAAGGTTCTTATAGTACGTTCAGCCAATCCATTTGAAGATGGTACATACGGAGTTGTTCTCACATGCTCCACACCATTCTCTCTCAACATTTGCTCAAACACTTCCCTTACAAATTCAGGCCCATTATCACTCAGACATCTTCTAGGCTTCCATACACACATAGGAAAAAACAACTGCTCAACCACACGCGCAACAGTCACACTCCTTTTATCTCTCACAGGCGCTGCATACACAAACTTACTTTTATGATCAACCATCAAAACCATACCAACATTCCCAGCACTCGTACGCGGCAAAGACACACACAATCAATCCCTACCAATTCAAACGGTTCTTTTGCATCAACTTTCAACATCGGTGGTTTCACTTGCACACCTTGCACCTTTCGCTTCTGACACCTTTCACACGTAGTTGCAACATCATTCACAACAGTTCTCAGAAACGGATGGAACACACGCTCCTTCATACACTCCCACAGCTTAAACTTACCCATATGCCCATAATTATCATGCACAACCTTCACCAGACCAATCATACCAACTAAGGACATCACAGGTACATACATATCATCACCACCCTTCACATGCCTCACAAAATATACAACATCCATACAAACAACAAAATCCTTAGCATACCTTTTAAAATCACTTAAACACTCTGGCCATTCATTCAAATCAACACGCATCATTACACACTTCTTCAACTCACTAACAAAAGGACATATCTCTTGCATCTCTAGAATATCCTTATCACTTAAAATCTCATTCTCATCATCCATGACCAACTCAATCATACCACAAAACTTGACAACATTCTTTGCACACTCATTCAACCTCATCACCTCACATTCACCTTTCATAAGACAATCCTTATCAGCATCCAAAGACAAATCATTCAATCTCATAAAGTCTATACCAAGCAAGAAACAACACGGCATTTGCTCATCCTTCAGAATCACAAAGTCATGCTTCACATTCACACCATTACTCAAACTCACTTTCAGACTAACCCGTTCCCATGCCACTATCATGCCATTCCCTAATCCACTTATCCGTAACTTCACAGGTTTATGCTCGCAACATTTAAACTCATCATACTTACTCAGAATCCTCTCATTCACTAAAGACACCTGCGCTCCAGTATCAATCAAACCACAGAACAACCTTTCACCAACTTTCACTCTCGCTTCCATCATATCAGGTCCACCATGTTCGCAATACACCGAAGGAACAAGCACACCAACATCAGCACTGATATCCACACTGTCATTAACTCCCATATCATCACTCACAACACGCTCATCTTCATCCAGACAATCATTCTTCTCTCTTATATATGAACACTTTTCAATCACCCAATTGTAGTGCACACCGCTCAAACATTGCAGATGTACCACATTAGGATTCAAACCCTTCATCTTCTCATCCTTGTACACAATCGGCCTCTCACCACCAAAGTGCACATAAACAATCACTCCATACAAATGACTCACTACAATCAACACTTCCTGAAATGGCGGGACCCCTTGAATATACATCGCTCTCAATTCTTTCATGAAGTTCCGCACCTTTGCCATACCAATGCTTTCAGGCTTCCTACACACTTCATTCATTACCTCCTTCCTTAAATCATCCACACTATCGGGCACTCTCACGTCTACTCCATCACTCTTCAAATCTTGCAAACCATTCCATACACTCTCAAACAAGGAATCACCACCACCCTTACTCTCTTTTCCATTCATAATCCCTTTCGGCAAATACTCAGGATCACTCACTCCACACACATTTTCATCATTCGTACCAGGATACCTTGACATCAAATCAGCCACTCCATTCCATTCACCAGGCACATATTCAATCACATAGTCAAAGTCACTCAAATCTTCCAAAGTCCTTGCAATCCTACTATCAGCCCACTTCATACGCTGCAGATACACAAGAGGTTGATGATCTGTTTTGATCACAAACCTCACACCATACAAAAATGGACGCAACACTTTCAAACAATACCTTATCGCAGCCAACTCTCGCTCCACAGTCGAATACTTTCGTTCTGCAACATTCATAGCCTTAGATACATACCCAATTATTCGCCTGACATTCTCTCCATTCAAACGCTGCTCTTGCATCAGAAAACCTCCCATACAATACCCACTCGCATCTGTATACAATTCAAGCATTTTAGCATTTACACTATAATCTGGGTAAGCCAATTCAACATCTTCAGCCGCTGCCTCTTTCAGTCTCTCATACGCCTTATTCATCTTATCATTCCACTTGACAACCGTACTACCTTTCTTGCCCATCCACTCAGTCAGAGGCTTACTCACACCAGAACAATCATGTATAAAATTTCGCTGGAACTCAATCAAACCCAGAAACGACTTCAGCTGCTTCACAGTCACCGGCTTTGGAAACATTCGCACCTTCTCAACATACTTCGGTGATTTTCGCAACCCATTCTCACTTACCATATGCCCAAGGAATTCCACTTCTTTCGCAAACCATTCACACTTCGCCACTTTCACCTGCACACCAACACTCTCCAACGTTCTCAACACATCATTCACCAATCTCATATGCTCCTCAAAAGTCTCAGTCATAATCAAAATATCATCTATAAACGCAATCACATTCTTACTCGCAAACTTACTCAACACAACATTCATTGCCCGCTGGAAGGCTCCGGGAGCATTAGCCAACCCAAAGCTGAGGTTCCGGAACTGGTAATGCCTCTTTGAGGAAGAGAAGGCAGTTACTGGCCGGCTCTCCTCAGCAATGGGCATCTGATAATACACTCGTACCAGATCCAGCTTCGTAAACCACTCCATCCCATGCATACTATACACACACTCAGATACCACACACATCGGAAACCTTTCTTTCACAGTCCTTTCATTCACCTTTCGATAATCCACACACAGACGCAATCTTCCATCCGGCTTACGTACAGGTACAATTGGACTATTCCATGCACTCTCGCTCTCTTCAATCACCCCCAATTGCTCCAATTCCAAGCACTGCTCCTCAATCTCATCAGCAACCGGACGTGGGAAATGCCTTGGCCGCTGATAGATTGGGGAGTCCTCCTTCAGGACAATCTTGAATTCCGGGAGCTTTGCAACCCAGAAATCCAGATCACCCTTACTGAGGGCTCCCTTTCGTTCAAATATCATTCGATACACATCCTCCCTTTCATACTCAGTTAAACATCCATCCAATTCCACCATGCTCTTCACATCATTATACGTCCATTCACACGTCTCTTCACCCTGACATCCGTACTATCATCCATACCTACCTCATTGACAGTGGAGAGGTGGCCCAGTACATCTCCGACTTGGATTCCCCTCACCTGCCCTTTCACACTGGGGTCCGCCTGCACACATACAAAAGGATCATTCATTCTCATCAAGCCATCAAACACACAAGCAACACGCCTTACCTTATAACACGCATCCTTTCCATCCAATATCACAGTGTTCTCACCCACATTCAAACTAACATCCTTACTCCAACTCACTCTAACAGACACCCTTTCACCCTTCACAAGCCTTACATTCTCCATTGCAGTCACCTCAATACCAGTAAACACACTCCTCAAAACGCTACCATCTTTCCCTACATACAACTTATACACCCCATTTTTACCAATCTTTCTCTCAATCTGATCATTCGCAGGATGCACAACCATACGATTCATTTTCATAAAATCATACCCCAAAATCACACCATACTCACTACTCACCTTATCAATCACAGAAAATTCACATTCATTCATCATCATACCATGCATTTGAACAGCTGACCTTATCATTCCAATCACAGGCACTCTCCTATAACCAATACCTACCAAACTACCCTTGCACTCAGACAGGAAGGCTTTCTCGCTAACCTTGTCATACACATCTTTATACACCAAGCTCGCCTTGCATCCAGAATCTATTAAAGCCAAACACTGAATTCCATTCAATTCCACCTTAACACTCAGACACTCATACTTCCTACCAGACAGCACTTTCACACTAGACAGACTTACCAACACATTACTCACACTCATGCACCCAGAGGATACTTCAGCAGGTACCCTCTTACCATTCAGTTTCCCACTTCAGACTTTCCATTCACACCTTGCGCTCTCAGTCTAATCCAACACTTTTCACTTGAATGTCCTTCCATCGCACAACATATGCCCTTTCTTACCACACCCAAAACATGCACCAGATGTCCACCTACATTCTGCCAACATATGACCTTTCCTTCCACACTGACGACATTCCACAATCTTTCTCCCACCATTCGATCTCTCGTTTGCTGTGGCATACCTCGGTTTCTCTCTCATATATCCGTTCCCACGCTTGAAATTCATCTGCCCCCTTCCATTCGACCACCCTCCATTTGCCCATCCATTCTGCCGGCCCAGGAAGTTTGACATCACTCCAGCTGGTGCAGTCTTAAGGGCCTCCCTGTAGCTGACAAACTGCTGGGGTGGATGAAAGCTCCTGGGCTTCTTACCCCCAACATTCACACTGTACCATCCATCCTCTTTTAGATCGCTTTCATCATCAAATCGTCCATCTTCTAACAGTTCCAACACATCGTCCCACATCAACCGTTCACCTGTCAGTCTCACTCTCTCCTTTCTCTTTCCACTCAGCCATTCACTCACCTTTCGCGGGATCGTGTCCAAAAACTTCCTCATGAGTGGTTTACATTCATTTACATCATCATCACCATACCTCGTTCTTGCCATACTCTCAAGCCTGTCTGTATACATATTCACACTTTCACTCTTCCCCATTCAAGCCTTCTCAAATTCATTCACCCTTTTATACTTCACACTCTCTTTCATTCGTTTCACCTGCCCAATCAATCTCTTCTTCACTACATCGTACTTTGGCTCTCCCACACTCGTTATCACTCGCAAGAACTCCAACACTTTCCCATCCAAACAATCTCCCAGAACACTCACCCAGTGACCCTTGTTCTGCGGGTACTTGAGCTTGCAGTACCGCTCAAAATCCCCGAAGAACTCATCCATACTCTTTTCCCCATGCAATCTAAACTTATCAATCTTTGGCACTTCCCTAATCAAAATTCCTTTCCCCACATTCACTTCACTCTCCAAAGAGCTACTCTCAGTCTCACTCATTCCAATCATATCGTCACTCTCTCCCTCATCTGAGTATAGCGAATCCACACTCTTCCCTCTCGCCTTCCTATCCTTAACCTTAGAACCATGCTTACTTCCTCTCTTACTTTCCACTCTCTTCCATTCACCCCCTTTCCTACCACTCACAGTATCTTCTTTAGACTCAATCATACTGCCATCCATTCCATTTAGCGGAGTCCCTTCAGTAGGAGCAGGGGTCAGGGTTGTAGGTCCTAGGCTGATCCAGCCCCTGTCATCATGTTATACCAGGGTGCGATTGAGCACAAGTGGTACCGTGAAAAGTGATTGAAAGGGTTTTGTGAGTGGCTGGTCGAATGACTTAAGGAAGGAGGGGTGTGGTGGAGCGAATGTGAGTGTGTGTAAAAGGGCCATTCTCCCACCCCTTTTCTCAGTACCCTCTCCCTCCCTCTGTAAGAATGTGTGTGAATGGGAATGGGTTTGTTTTATTTTTGTTTATTTTATGTATATAATGATTACCATGTTTTTCTTTCTTTCCAGGCATCATATTCTGGAAAGATAGTAGCTAGTTTTGAGATATCACTATAATTAAAAGAATATTGTACTTTGCTTAAAATAAACTTTTATCAAAGCACCATATTCTGGAAAGAGGTAAGCTAGTCGATAAATTTACTCGGGTAATGCCCACTTATTAGTTTCCCTTCCATGTATAAATAAATGGGTCATAAACGGAGGATATATCTCTTCTACAGAGAGTGGAAGTGTGGACTGACAGCAAGAGGGGTTCTCGAGACGAGTGCTCCGCCCAGCCCTGAGACGGAGGGCTTTCGTGCCTCGCTAACCACCTGAACCGCCATACCCGCCTTCGTTGACAATCCTGCCTCCTTCTAAGTTAGCCTACTACCACCCACCTCCAGCACACAAGTGATAGCGTGTGCCCCTTTTTTTCGTTCGGTTGTTGTTGTGTTTTTATGTTTTGTGTAGATATATAAGTAAATTTGTTATATTCGCCTTTTAGAAAATTCTCTGTTGGTATCGTATTTGGATTGGGGAATCCAGCCTCATTTTGAAGTGTGCACACTTCCCTTGTAAATATAAATTGCTGTAAATATAACTGTAACTATCATTGTACTTTTTTTTGTAAGTAAAGGGACTGTATATACAATCCGTTTCATTCTCCCTCGATTTCTCACATCCGGACAGTGTAGGAAGCGGGTTGGATCGATTATCGATTGGGATTAGAGATATATTTTCGGCCCGCTACAACGGGATCTGAGATTAAAACCCATTCTCCTGGGCGATTGGAGGGGGGTCCTGTGAGAACTTGCCCAGAATCTTTTTTACACACTTCCACACCTCTGCAAAGTTAAAGTTTGCTGGTTTCAGGCCTACAAGTTATGGTGCTTCTGAGGCGGACGTCAGCCAGGGCAAGCCTCAACTCCCCACTGCGATGCCCAGTCACGGTGGTAACCTCCCTAGTAAATATATCAGGTTAAAATGAATCCAGACAGAGATTCAAACTGCCGACCCAGCGATTGCCGGTCAAGTGTGCTAACCACTATACTAGCCGGGAGGAGTCATTCAGTTAAGTGAAGATATGTAGGTCTACCAAGAACAATATTCGTGCTTTAAAGCATACCAGAACTTAGCCCATGCTTGATGAAATGCCTATATAGTAGTGATGGGATGAGTACTCAGTATCGGTATCGAATATCAGAAGTATCAGCTGTTTTTAGTGGTATCAGAACTTGTATCGGTATTGGGACTTTTATGTCTCATTTCCGATACTTGCCCATTAATTCCAAAGACACTGTATGCAATCATTTTACGACATATATTCATTCTATTTAATGATTATATTCTTGTGTACCGTACATGAAAAAATTCACATAATGTGCACCTAATTTATTTACACAAAATTTAACATTTTTTAACCCTTTCCAACCCTTAGTTTTTCAGGCAACCAAAAGGAACAAGCACAGGCCAAACTACTAGTTTACCCGTACATGAAAAATTCACTTTAGCCCCTCTGAAGTGGAAAAAGATTCGACTGTCTTGGGAGTTATTCCTTTCTTCTTGGGTGAATCGAAGCCTATGCTGCTGAAGGAGGATCTTGCGCATGGGTGGACTTAGACTCAGGACTATCTCTCTCTGAGTTAGTGACAACTATACTATCTTGGGCACAGGGACCTTTGTATCCTGACTGGGGGACACAAAAGGCATAAGTCCTTCATCATTGGGGCTAGCAAGCTGACTTCCATAGGGATATTGTAGGGGCCAGGCATGCCAGCCTCAAACAGGGTCATTAATCTTGGGTCCAATATAGAGGTGGGGGGCAGGATCCAGTGGACCCCCACCCTTTTCTCTATTTAATCGCACCCATCTTTTCCACAAGGTTGTCTTTGATCAAAGTCTTGCATTGTTCAGGAAAGACTTTTTGACAAGAAAGATCTGGAATATATTTGTACTTTCTCATTGTGAAGCCGGTATCATTTTTGATGCGTGATGGTTATTAGCAAAGTCTGTGACATAGTCTCAAGGATTATCACACAATTACTTCTTAAGCGTAAATATGTGTGAATATTTTAAATAGTGAAGTATAAATGAATTGGGAAAAAAAAATTATCAAAGTGCAATTTTGAATAAATGCAAATAGAAGATTTATTAGGTGAATATTGATAGTGTGACATTTTTATAAAGGGTGAAATAGTGCATCAAGTAAAAATATCCTTCCTTGCCCTAACTGAAACCCACCTAAACAATGATATCTTGGATGCAGAAATAAATATACAAGACTTCACCCTCTTCAGAGCAGATAGACAAGACAGAAGCCATGGAGGAGTAGCAGTATACATTAAACAAGAGCTAGCAACCAATGCTGAAATACTGAACTCATTTTCCAACAGCACAACTGAATTGATTGCCCTGTACATCAAGAGGATGGAGTTCATCATCATCAACGTGTATTGCCCTCCCAATACCCCCTACTGCAAAATTCCAAGAGGTTATAGTCAAAATCAGTGAAACATTAAGTGAGCTTCCAGACATATCAACAGAGGTACTAATTATGGAAGACTTCAATTTTCCCCACATAAGTTAGCCTTCTCCAAGAATATTGGGAGGATCTAGTGAAGATAGACAACAGGCTCAAAAGCTAATCACTATTATGGAGACATATTTCCTCACCCAACTGATTACTATTCCAACAAGAGGGGACAACATTTTGGATATAGTACTAACCAGTAATCCTGATATTTCCCACTCCGACCAAGTCACAGAAACAACAATGTCAGACCACAAACAAATCAAATTTTTAATTAAAGCAAATATCAGTAAAGATACCAGAAACCTATCTCACTTAAGCATTTTAAACATTTACAGCAAGAAAGCAAGCTGGGAACGAATTAAACTTGACCTCCAGCAGATAAATTGGGAGGAAGTCACCAGAGATAAGAACAGCACTCCGATGCTAAGCATTATCCAAGATAAGATCCTGACCATCTGTAAAAAATGGGTCCCATTGAAAAGTGACAAGGCCAAAAAGAGACTCATTCTGAGACATGAAAATTTTGATGCAGAAAAGGTGCTCCTTACAAAAGAAACTCAGAAGAAAACCTGTTCATCACAGTACCACGCTGCCCAATATCCAGAGACAGTTAAACAACCTGGAGCAGCAACTTCTACAATCCCACGATGAGCAGAGGAGGAGAGAAGAACAACAGGGTCTCAAACATCAAGGACAATTCAAAGTTCTTCTACTCCTATGCAAAGAAGCTGAAGGGGTCTGCTCCTATAGGCCCCCTGGTAAATGAAGATGGAGATTTGGTATGTGATCCCAAGGAGATGGCACAGATTTTCCAACAGCAGTACAACAGTGTCTACAGCATCCACAAGAAGGACAGACAAGTTATTAACCTCATCTTTTTCTTCCAAGAATCAACAGAGGGGGACGACCTACTATCAAACATCGAGGTGTCTACCGAGGATATTGATTCAGCAATTGACTGTATTGCACCTGATGCAGATGCCAGTCCAGACAGCCTCCATGCAAGGCTACTTAAAACTTGCAAGCTCGAGCTAGCAAAGCCATTGCAACTCTTATGGTCAAAATCTCTCGATGAAAGAACCATACCTCCACCACTTAAGGTCAGAATAGTAACTCACAACCACAAAGTTGCCAACAAGGGACTTGCTAAAAACTATAGACTAGTCACCCTAACCTCACATCTCATCAAGATAGTAGAGAGAATAATCCAGACCAAGCTGGTGAGACATCTTGAAAACTGAAATGCCTTCAATGACAGCCAGCACAATTTCAGGCAAGGACACTCCTGCCTTTCACAGCTGCTACTACACTATGAGAGGTTGCTCAAAGGGACAAAAGTGGGTAAAAATGTTGATGTGATCTATCTGGACTTCGCAAAGGCGTTTGACAAGGTAAACCATGGAATTGTCCTGCATAAACTTCGAGCGCACAGCATTTGAGGAAGGGTAGGAAAATGGATCCACAGCTTCCTTACAAACTGAGTCCAGCCGGTTACTGTCCAAAGAAACCTATCTGAACAAAATCAGGTAATTAGTGGAGTCCCCTAAGGATCGGTATTAGGTACCCCTGTCGTTCTTGGTTATGATCAAGGATATTGGCTGAGAATTGAGAATTGCAATACTCCCGAGCTACATCCTTCCTTCACAGATGACACCCTTATCACCAAACAAATCCAGTCTCTCGTAGATACTGATCTACTGCAAGAAGACTTCCGTAAAATCTTAAAGTGGGCCGAAGACAACAATATGGAGCTAAATAGTGATAAATTTGAACTGCTGAGATATGGTCAACTTCAAGACATAAAGGACAGCTCCCAGTACTTGTGCAACCAGCAACTAATTGGGTGCAAAAGCCATGTTAAAGACTTGGGAGTGCACATGCGCGACATGGCAGCCTTCACCCTCGACTACAGACATTCAAGACAAGGAAGAGGGACTACATGCCGACACTATGGAAACCTCTGGTGCTCCCAAGACTGGAGTATTGCTGCCAGCTCTGGTCCCTAAACAAAGTGGGGGACATTGCAAAAATAGCTGTTGTGCAGAGAACCGTTATCAGCCATATTGAAGGTATGGAGCACCTCAACTACTGGGAAAGGCTACAAAGCTTGCGTCTCTACTCACTTCAATGCCGCCGAGACAGCTACACCATCATCTATACTTGGAAGTCTCGAGAAACTGGTGCCAAACATTGGTTTTCTGGAACACCATCATCCAAGGAGAGGGCGACTTTACTACATTAGGAGAGCAGAAGGTTCATCTCTATGAGTGAAAACCATAATAAACAAGTTTCACTTATAATGGCGTATGGCTTTTTAACGCAGTGCCCCCTACAATAAGAAACCTGACGGGTATTCCATCAGACACCTTCAAGCATCGGCTAGACAAGTGGCTGGCTAATGTCCCTGATCAGCCCCCAGGAGTCAAGGGGAGCAGAGCTGCTGGCCCACAGTGGAGGTCCACCGGAACTGCGTCCATAACCGACAAGATTCTTTAAAAGTAAAAGTAAGTAAGTATATACTGTTCTATGCATATCAGCCATGCTCCCCTGCCCACCCACATCCAGATGTTTGTGGTTATAGAATACCCCACTGTATACACAACCTTCATTGCTTTGCAAGTCAATCTTATATTTCATAAAACAAAGGCCTGTACTTTTTATCATTCATCTTTTGCACCAGGAGTTAACATAATTAACATTGCAGTTCTTACAGTAATCATCTTTTACAGCATGCAGTAATACCATAATATATATATTCTTACTCCTTGTGCAGGGAAAAATAATAAACCCAATTATTTATTCCCAAATGATGAGTACAAGGAAAGAGCAATGACAGAGTAATGAAAATACGAGAAGAATAAGCAATGTTAGAAAATTGTGGATTGAAATCTTCTGCAAAGGTTGAAGATAGCGAAACAAAAGTGTGTATTAAATGTATGAATTTTGCAGTAGCATTTGCATTGAATGAATGCAAACCCTGTGTGGGATAAAGGGAAATTTCTTAAATATCTAAGAAATTTCAATAATGAGGTCAAATAGCAAGAAAATATGGAAAGCTAAGTTAGGCCTAACCCATTCATGCTGACAATCTTTTTTTTTTTTAGAATTTAAAAATGACATGAGAACAGTATGTAATATTGTGTGGTAGTTTTTTGATATCTCTAGTGGTTACTGTCAACATGGGTTGGTTAATATGTCAACATGAGCAGGTTAAAATGTCAACATGAGTGGGTTAAAATATTAATATGAGTAGGTTAAAATATCAATATGAGTAGGTTAAAATGTCACCATGAGTAGGTTAAAATGTCACCATGAGCAGGTTAAAATGTCAACATAAGTGAGTTCAAATATCAACATGAGTGAGTTCAAATATCAATATAGGTAGGCTAAAATGTCAACATGAGTAGGTTCAAATATCAATATGAGTAGGTTAAAATATCAACATGAGTGGGTTAAATGTCAACATGAATGGATTAAAATGTTCAATCGTCAACTTACCCTATATCTTTAATTATCAATATAGCGACTGCTCCTAAGGGAATAAGCTGCTGTAATCAATTTAAGCTATTGAAAAAGGCAAGGCAAAATACACAAAATAAAAAAACATTAAAAAAAGAAGCTAAAGAAAAGCAAGAAGTAGGCACACTGGAGTATCATGGGGCCTCCTCCAGCCACTGAAGCATGTGCTCGATGCTAAGAAGGTAAAATAAAATAGATGGGTAACTTACCCTATCACTATTAATCGCATCAAAGAATTCAACCATCACTTATCACTTCTTTTAGTCAATAGTTGGCATAAGCATCCTAAAATACATTGAGTTAAATAAAAACATGGTCTAAAATTTTGAGATTTTAAATAGGAAAAAGTGACTTAAGATTACTTAGGAAAAATCAGACATGTTCAAAATGTGGACAAAAAAGCCCTTATTTTGGTAAATATGTAGATTGGCGGCGCGAACGATGGGACGTAAACTATTTTGTCCATGTTCCAATATGTTTCACGTTTTTGGAGTAAATTTAAGGGGACTGCTCATATTGGGGTAAACACTGCAGGGGGACTCCCCTACAATGATCCTGAGTTTCAATCAATTGGGGGGATCCCCACCCAGTGTATAATCATAATTGTTTATAGAATAATGTTCTAACACACAAAAATCCACTTTTTCGGGCGAGCCGCCAATCTACATGTTTACCCTTATTTTTTTTAAAGGCCTGCCACTCTCAATCAAATTATCTTGATACTAAATTATAATAGTGGAGCAAAGTAATTGAGACATTCTAAACCCTACTGTAACTTCTTTTTTTTTAGAATTACAACTTCAATAAATTATCCTTGGAGATCCTCATAATTATTATTGTAAATTTCAAACCACTCTTAATAGCTTCACATCCACGTTTTACACTTTATTTAAGTGACTTTATTTAATGACTGGAACAACTAACTTTAAGTTTTCACACACTTAAGATGACATTCTTATCATACCCAATAGAAAGTTTTGTCTTTTGGGCCTAGAAGCGGGTATCAGCTATACTTTGATACTTTAAAGAATTCCGCCATCAGATGACGCAGCTAAAGTGGACCTCCGCAGCGACCAGACAGCTCTGCTTGTCTTGGGTCATCTGCCAAGGAATTGCTTGCAGTGCTGGTGTATCCTGGTGTAGGGGGCTCATTGTGCAGATTCGCCAACCATTTGTCCAGTTGGCATTTGAAGGATTCGGTAGAGACTCCTCTCAGTTCCCTGATTGCCTTTGGCATGGCATTAAATAGACGGGCTCCTTGTTTGGGGAAATTGTGGTGCAGGATTGTTGCTGTTCTCTTGGATGTGGCCTCCGTTCTCTTGATGTAACACAGTCTGCCTCTTCTCAGACAATTATTCACTTCGAGTCCCACACTAGGTACTAGCCCCTCCAAGATCTTCCATGCCAGGGGTTCTTAAACTGGGGGGCGTGACGTAATCCAGTGTGACATCTTTTTTGCTGGTAAATCTTGAGAAGTGACTAAAAGACAGGCAACATTTCAAAGGCCAGTGTGTCAATTCATTTTTTAAATTTTCCAGGTGGTTGACCAATACATAGAGAATAATAAACTCTGTAATAATTTGGTTCACAGTTTTATTACATCACGCTGTGTATAAAATGATTTTGTAGAAGTTTCTATGGAAAATATATGTAATTACCATAACATCAACGACATTTAATAAGCTAGATTTTAACTTCAATTGCTGAATATATAATTTACATAAGAAAAGCACATGACGTTCTGGAAGTATGCGAGACATAACATTCAGACAAAGTGTTAATGGTAGCATGCATCAACTGTGTCATCTTGAAGTACCATGTGCAGTAAAGTGATGCTATTTAAGTGTATTATTTTGTGTGCCTCATTCATATATGTCATTTAGAATTGCATGGTGCAGTAAGGTTATGTTGTATAATGTGTATTGCTTCTGCAATCCAATCCAAGAACCATATGATTAGGTAGTATGTTGAATGCTCTTGACAGTTTAGAAGACAGAATACATAGTATACAGAAAAATGAAAACAATTAAGGTACCCAGAGTAAGTGAAGATAAGAAAATATAATTATCATGTGTGAGCTAGGTATGCTGAGTAGATCATTACACAAAATCAAATAGTGTAGGTACCTAGTAATAAGTGTATCTTTTCCGAGAACTTTAAATTCACATGATGTTTGTGATTCAACAACAAATGAGAGGAGAGGGTTCATAGTGTTTGTGCACTGATAGCTAAAGAAGTTTTATTATGCACCATTCCCAACAGATAGGTAATAGTACTTTTTATATTATGCATGTATGATCTCTCATTCTGGTTGTGGTTTTGATGTACAATATACGATCTGATTTATTTGCTGTTTTACCATACAATAATTTGTAGTGTTTTATCAGATATATTATAGTCAGATGCTCTTTAGCTGAAAACAAGTTTACTTAGTCGGTACAGTGGGTCAGAGTGCAGGTAGTCCAGTAAAAATTTAGTCCAAATATGATCAAAATTATCTGTGAATAGTGTAATTACATATAAGGGTAATCTGAAAAGATTATATATCAATAATAATAAGTAATAAATCAATATAAAATATTACTTAAGAGGAATATGGCCAACATAAAATTCATACAAACAATAAGTGGCATATTTAGATTACATTGAGTTCATGGTTGAATTAAGATAGCAGTCTTTGATAGGATGTGCTGAATAACCCTGATTATTTTTTAATAAACATCATTTCATCATATCATGTATTCACCACAATGCACAGACTGCACACAAGCAATGACAACATAAACCGGGGGAAGAAGCAGAATGGCTTATTAATCCCCTAAACCTACTGTACTTCTTCACAACTGAGTAAATTGAATCAAATGAGTAACTAAAACTGAATAAATAAAGAATCTATATAGTGATTTGTGCTAATTGTTCTCTTCCTTTCGCAGATTTTGATATATGATGAGCGGTAAGAAAAGGCAATACCTCGATGATTATCTTCAGTATGGGTTCACTTATGCTACGATGAATGGTCAGAGCGTATCAAAATGCATGATATATTTTGAAACTCTTAGCAATGACGCCCTGAGGCCGAGTCACTTGAAACGTCACCTGGAGACAAAACACCCTGGCCTTCAGAACAAGCCATTGGCGTTTTTTCAAATTAAGAATGACTCTTTCAAGAAAATGAAGATTGCGGGTAGAGAGAACTTTCGTCAATCATCATCTACTGAAGTAGATGAAGCGTCTTTCGAAATCGCTCATATGATTGCTCGTGCGAAAAACCCCCCACAACATTGGCGAAACACTGATCAAACCATGCATGCTAAAAGCATGCAGTCTTGTATTGGGGAAAGTCAACAGCCGAAAGCTAGAGAAGATTTCCCTCTCTGATTCTAAGATGAAAACGCGAATCGATGAACTGGCAAAGGATATTGAATTTCAAGTTCTTGAAAAGATAGTGCATCACCTTTTTTCGCCATTCAGTGTGATGAGACAAATGATGTTGCTCGATTGTCTCAGTTACTGGTCTACGTTCGTTTTGTGGGATCTACTTCAATTGAGATGTTGTTCTGTCGGTCCCTTGAAATGACTACCAAAGCCGAAGATGTGTTTGAGGCCGTTTCCTCGTACTTGAATGGCAATGGCATGGAGTGGGACAGAAAAAAAAAAAGTGCTGTCAATTTGAGGCTGTTTGCCATGCTGTGTAAGGATATCGGTTCTGATCATGAGACTCTGTTGTTTCACACGGCTGTTCATTGGCTTTTGAAGAGAAACATGTTAGCTCATGTTTACGAGGTGAGAGAAGAAGTGAAGCTCTTTCTTGAAGCTCATGGGAAACAGGATCTCTTGTTATTCACATCAGAGGGTTTTCAACTGACATTGGCATACCTTGTCAATATTTTCAAAATATTGAACGTTCTCAACTGTCTCTTGCAAGGAAGGAATACGAGTCGCATGGATCATTATGATGCAATACATTCTTTCTTAGCAAAGCTGGGGTTGTGGCTTTAGAGAATTGAGAGGGAAAATGCGGCTTCTTTTCCCAACCTCAATGCAGCCCTTGAGGAAAAGCAGCTTCTTCTGGAAGGCAAGTTGAAGTTGCATGTGGAGGAACACCTCAAGCTCTTGAAACAAGAATTTGAGCGCTACTTCCTAGACCTGGAAAACTCAGAATTCCCAGAGTGGTAATTGATGAGAAACCCCTTTGGAGTCAACAAAGACATCCTACCAGACGATCTGCAAGAGGAATTTTTGCAATTGAAATTCAACTCTACTGCAAAAGATGATTTCCAAATGATGCCTCTGAGCGATTTCTGGATGAAATACGTTTGCGTATACCAAAAATGTAGCACTGTGAAACTGGGTTTTCTGCACTCGTGAATGTGAAGATGAAATCAAGGAACAGGCTCGACTGTGAGGCAGATTTGCGATGCACATTGTTGTCAACCAAACCTGGCAATCAATTATTGGTTTAAAAAAAAACATCCTTCCCATTGATTTTACTGATTGTGATTACTCACCTAAAAAATGTTCAGCCGAAGCTGGTTGTGATTTGATGATGAGACATTGTAATAAAAATATAGCCTGCCCTTTTTACACACTTAAAAGAATGAACTTGATTTTTATGGATATGAAAATGAATGGGGAGGGGGCGCGGCCAAAAAAAGTTTAAGAACCTCTGTTCTACACATAGATCACTAGGTACCATTCGCGTCTTCTTTCTAAGAAGTATAACTTCAGCTCTTTTAGCCACTCCCAGTAGTTTAAATGTAGGAGACCCGATATCCTGCTTGTGAATGCTCTTTGAACAGCTTCTAGTTTTATGATGTACCCTAATTTGTAGGGAGACCAGAGCTGACAGCAGTACTCTAGTTTAGGGAGGACTAAAGACTTCCAGAGGGTTATCATACATGTCTTTACTCTGCTCCGAAAAGTCCTCAGGATCCACTGAGCGAGTTTCCTGGCCATTTTGGTGGCAAGGTTGATGTGATGCGAGAAGGTTCCATCCGCAGTCATTGTGACTCCCAGATCATGCACATGTTCTTTTGGTTCAACATTTTGTTCATGGGCCTGATATTTGGTGTCTTGTTTGATGCCATATCTCATCAGTTCAAATTTTTCATTGTTCATTTTCATGTTGTTTGAGTCAGCCCATGTGAATAGTTTATTTAGATCTTCTTGGAGCAAAGCCACTTCATTCTCAGTTGCCATCATTTTCCTCAACCCAGTATCTTCAGCGAATGAAGTAACCTGGGAGTGCTGCAGCTCATGGTCTATGTCCCTGATCCTTATGAGGAATAGTAAGGGTCCAAGCACCAACCCCTGTGGAACTCCACTCACTACTTTAATTGTTGCTGAGTGATGACCCTGGAATGACACTTCCTGATTCCTGTTTATCAAAAAACTATGAAACCACTGTCCTAGGCTGCCTGCTATGCCAAGGTCTCTTAGTTTGTGGAGGACAAGACCATAGTCAACCTTATTGAAAGCTTTGGAGAAATCTAGATAAATCACATCAAAATTGTTGCCTTTGCTTGTTTCCTCTAAAATGGCTTCATGGTGGATAAGTAACTGTGACAGGCAGGAACAACCTTTACTGACTTTGGTGACTTTAATTTAAATTCTGTGGACTGGGAAAATATGATGGGAAGGGATAGAGAAAGTTGTAAGTTTATAGAATACTTTGAGGATAATTTTTTGACTCAATTTGTTAATAAACCAACAAGGGGTGCTAATATATTAGAGCTGGTTCTTTCAAATGATGATCACTTGGTTCAGGAATTGACTATCGGAGAAGCATTGGGAAATTAATTTAGCTCAAAATAATAATAAAGATCATAGAAAATTCTTTAGTTATTATAGAATTAATAACAAATCTAACAGTGATAAAATAGGGCCTATTAGATATGAAGGGGTTTTGAAAGAATCTGATGACGAAATAGTAGAGGTTCTTAATGATCATTTTTCTTCAGTATTTACACATAAGAATCCAGATAAATTAATTGATGATAATTCTAGGTCAAGGAAAGTAGTGTTGAATACCGTTAATGTGAACAGGGAAATAATTAAAGGGCTTATATTGGAGTTAAATACTAGTAAGTCATCTGGCCCAGACAACATTCATTCTAGGTTACTCAAAGAAGGTGTAGATAGTATTGATAATAGAGCTGGCTTACTCGTCATGCTTTTTCGTAATAAAAATTGCATTAATAATTTAAGTTCAAAAGTTAAATGAGTGAGTGAAAGTTGGCTCTCGCTCTTAAAATGGCTAGTTATAGGAAAAAGTTAGAGCCAAAGATGGATAAATGTGGTGGCTGCAATAGATTGGTGGGAGAAAAAGATAGAGCTGTCTCACGTGACTAATGTGAAAAGTGGTATCATAGAGAAGGTCAAGGAGTGTCGCAAGAGCTATATAAGGGACTTAAAAAAAATCAGTGAGAATACTACAAGAGAAATGGAAAGAAATGAAAGATGAAATAATAAAAAACAGTACAAAAAGTAAAAGAAATAATAAACAACAAATTATAAAACAAGCGGTACAAGAAATGCAAGAAAAAAATGGAGGAATTAGAAGAAAGTGATAAAAAAAAATTCCCAATATTGTTATATATAATCTTGATGAATCAAGCAACACCAGCGCGGTAGGAAGGGAGCGAGAAGATGTACAGGTCTGCGAGGGAATTTTCACACAATCTTCAAAGGTGGAAAATGTAACCATAGAGAAAGTCGTAAGACTGAGAAAAAAGAAAGATGATAAAAATAGACCACTATTGGTTAAATTAAACTCTGAGCGAGAAAAGTGGGAAGTTCTGAAAAACACAAAGAACCTAAAAGATGAGAAAGATGGTAAAATAAAAAAGATAGGAATAAGTAAAGATATGTCTTTAAAAGAGAGACAAAGAAACAAAGAGTTGTGGAATGAGATAAAAGCTAGATGACAAAATGGTGACTATGGATGGACCATAATAAATGGTAATATTGTAAAGAAAAAGGCAAAACAATGATGACAGGGAGAGAAAAAACAGAAAACAACCAATTGAGACATCAAGGAAAACAATTTTAATATTAAGATAAATAATACTAATAAAACAGAAACTTTAATGCTAAAATAAAGATGAAAGCAGCATAATAGTAAATAAAAGTGAAATCTTCAAAAACACGATAAAGGTGCAAGAAGAAAAAGAAAGCAGCATTATAACTGTGAACTACATAAATATATGTGGCTTATTAAAAGCAAAAATAGGTGAAATAGAACAAATAATTAAAAGCAAAGATGATATAATGATACTAACAGAAACTCAATTAAAGGTGGATACAATTGAAGTAAATGAGAGGCTTACAAAAGTACAGAGCATGAGAGATGAAAGAGACAAAAAAGAAGGTGGAATAATGGTTCTATACAGCACAGAAAGCAGCTATGATGTTACGAAACAAGAAACTAAAAGTAGAGATATAAGAGTGTTAAAAGGAAAGATCAGAAACAAAAGATAATTATAATGTACTTTTCAGTTATAAATAGAAAAGCGGCTCAAGAAAGAAATGATAAGATTAGAAAAGAGAAATAATCATTGAAAATCAGCGAAAGGCAACATTAATAATAGGAGACTTTAATGGACACTTAAAGGAAATTGGATATCAAAATGAGGATAGAAATGGAAATGTGATAATCGAATGGATAAATCATTACAATTTAACTACACTAAATATGGATAAGAAATGTGAAGGAAAGACAATATGGTAAAAAAATGAGAAAGAAAGTACAATTGACTTTGCATTAATGAATGAAGAAATGTACTGTTTATTTAGGAAAATGAAAATAGATGAAAAACAAGAAATATACGATCTCTTGGACCATATGATTCAAATGGAACTAGAAATAGTAGAAAATAAACAAACTCAAGTGGGGATCATGGATAGAAAAGGAGTATTATACAACATAGGTTAAAGCAATGAATGCTTTCAAGAATAATATAGTATGGTATTTGGTTAGTAGTGGGATTGACTTTAGTTATTAAATCAGCCTAAATAGCTATTTAAAAACAATTACCATAAATTTGTTGAATTTAGATGGAATAGTCATCTGCTAATATTTAGGCCTAATGACTGACATGAATTTAGAAAACTTCTGAACTAGGTTTGTAAGAAAAACAGAAAATAAACAAAATAAATAAATTTACAAAATCAACGAATGCACAATGAGAGAATTGAATTAAGAAATATGACTAAGATATGGTAATTATGATGTGGTAAAGTAAATATGATAAAGTAACTAAGATGTAAAGTGACTATGATGTAAACTGACTATAATGGACTGTGAATTGGGATCCACAATGAGAGAAGTAAAGAGAATTAGGACCTAATCTCGTATGGCAGTTTATAGAGAATAAGTGTGAGGGGATTTATAACTGACCTTGATTTGAAGTAAAGTCAAGCACGAATGGATGATGATGTGAACACAAATGAGAGAGTCAATTTGTATTATTTCACAAGTGGTGAAATACGTATGTTTGTATGTGCGTGAAATTCTAAGATATGTTGTTTGAACCAGTGCATTAATTAAATCAGTTTCTCATCACAGGATAATTGAATTATTAAAGGTTACATAAAATAAATGAATTGTAAAAAGTTATGCATAAATTGCATGAATGATTTAATTGACAAAAGTTAAGTGAAATAAATGAATGATTTGAATTTTATACATATATATATTTAAGTTTCCCAGGAGGATTTTATTATAGCAATGCCCAGAGGGCATTGCTATAATAGAAAAAAGAATAAATGAAAATAGTATAGACACTATAAATCAGTTAAATAGCCAAATAATAGAGGCTGCTGATGAAATTTTAAAGAGGACATACAAAAGAAAAACAATGTGTAAATGGAAAGCGAATAGAGGAAAAGCCCTGGTTTACACAGGAAATAAGAAGTGAAATAGCAAAGCGAAGACAATATAATAAACAGAGAAGGAAAGTCCAAGGAGGAGAGAGGAAAGAAAAGCAAGAACTCTACAAAGATCAAAAATGTAAAGTACAAGCACTAGTAAAGAAAGAAATAGAGATTCATGAAAAAAATACTGTTCAAGAAATAAGAAACAGCAAAGACAATGGGAAAAAACTATGGGAAAATGTAAAAAAAACTTCAAGGAATAAGAACCAAAGGCAAAGAAGTAAAGATATATGACAGAAGGAAAAAAGCTAGATTATGAGGCAGAGAGAACAGAACTGGTCCAATTTTGGAAGGGAATTTACCAAAGAAATGAAAATAATATAACAGAAGTGTGGAATCAACAAATAAGAGATGAATATGAGAGAAGCTTAAAAAGGGATGAAAATTTGGTAATACTCAGATATGGAAAAATTCCAGATACAATCAAGTAACACTTTGATATGGCCATTAGAATAGAAGAATGCTTACCTTAGTGAAAATTAAGAAGCAAGGGAGTCAGTGCTCGTATAAAGTGGCTCTTCTCTGGTTTTGAGTCTCGTACTGGTCATACCTATTTTTAAAGGTGTTAATACTAAGGCTACTCACTATATACTCAGTGAGACTATTCCACTTGTTTGTAATCCTCGCATTGAAGAATTTATTTCTCTTGGTGGTCCTGTACCATAGCTTCTTCAACTTCAGGCTGTGACCTCTGGTCTCTGGGTGATCACCTCTTGGAGCAAGTTGGAGAAAGCTCCCATCCCCCACCTTGACTACACCCTTGAGTATTTTGAAGGCCTCAATCATGTCACCTCAGACCCTCCGTTTCTCCAGTGTGGTAAGTCCAATGTGGGCCAACCTCTCCTCATACAGCAAGTCTGCCAGTTCTGGCACTAGTTTGGTAGCATGCTGCTGGACCTGCTCTAGCTTCTTCATGTCCCTCTTGGAGTATGGTGACCAGACCTGGATGCAATATTTGAGCCGTGGCCTTATCAGTGCCTTGTACAAGGGAAGGAACATTTGAGTGTCCATACACATATAAGTTTTTAGTAGGAGTCCCACGATGGAATTTGCCCTAGCAGCTACCTTTGTGACCTGCATAGAGGGCTTTAGGTCCTTTTCTGCCTCAGATTCTTTGAGTGGAGTCTCCCCGATGTAGTACTCATACCCTGGGTTGTTCTTCCCAATATGAATGACCTGCAGAATCTCACCATCCACTGAGGACTTTAAGCGACGGTAGATTTTGGCATCATCTGCAAAGAGTTTCCCACTTGAATCAGTGGAGGCCAGTAGGTCATTGATGAACACTAGGAAGAGTACTGGTCCAAGGATGCTGCCTTGAGGGACTCTACTCCAGACATCCAGCCATTCTGAATGCGTTCCTCTTACACTTACTCTTTGACTCTTACCAGACAGGAAGCTTTGTATCCCCCGAGATACCTCACCACCCACTCCTAATGCCACCAGTTTGACAAGTAAGCGGCGGTGGGGGACAGTGTCAAAGGCTTTCTTGCAATCAAGGTAGACAACATCGACACTGTCTTTCTCATCGGTGGCAACTTCCATCTCCTCCAGATATTCGAGAAGCTGAGTCATACATGATCTTCTGGATCTAAAACCGTGCTGGTTGGTACTCAGCAAGTCGTTAACTTCTAGATGATCCATTAACTTGAGTTTTATGAGTTTCTCCAAGATTTTGCATGGGATTGAGGTTAGACTTACTGGACATTAGTTAATGGGTTGTTCTTGAAAATGGGCGACACACTAGCCCTTTTCCAGTCCCTTGGGAGTTCTCCAGTGCTAAGCGAGGATCTGTAGATGATCCAGAGAGGGTATGCTGGGATTCCCGCACATTTTTTTCAGGACCTTGGGGTGTATTCTGTCTGGTCCCAATGATGAGTCTTCTTTGAGGTTCTCCATGATGGCTTGGAAGGCTTCGTTCAGGACCTCACAGGTTTCTCTGGTGCAGCTTGTGGGAGATCTGTTTAGTCTGTGGACACGCAGTACATCTTCCTTGATTCTGGTCTTGCTTCGAGCATACGAGAAGGCACGAGGGTTAAATTTCACTTCGCTGGAGTTTTTTCTCAAAGTGGTATTTGGCTGCTTTCACGGCCCGTGTGGTTTTGTTTCTAGCCCTGCAGTATTTATGGTACCTGCCTCTGGTTCTCCTACTCCTATAATTCAGCCATGCTTCCTCTTTCGATCTTATTTTGTTCAGGACAGTCTGTGTCATCCATTTGGGCGTACGTTTGAATCCTAGAGATGGAACTTCTTGAAGAGGTACGCATTCTCTTACTGCTGTGTTGTAGTATCTCAGGAAGGTGTCTCACATCCCTTGGGTGTTACTGCCTTCAAACTCAGTGTTCCAGTCAACATTGCTGAAGATGTTGCTTGCTTTTGCATAGTCTCCTTTGTAGTTAGCACCATTTAGGGGGTGCAGGAAGATAGTGTGGTGTGCCCTCCACAACATAATTGAACCCAAACACACAGTGGTCACTGCTCCCGATGGGAGCTTTGTACTGGAGGTCGACTAGATCATTTTCTTCTTTGGTAAATAAAAGATCCAGTAGGGAAGGGGTGTCACTTCCTCGTGAACAGGTGAATTCCACCACGTGTTGGTCGAGGAGAGCGTCCTGAATAGCCTTGTGAATTTTGCTTGCTCGCTCTCTTCGATACCATGGACAAAGTGATTCCCCCAATCAATTTCCTTAAAATTAAAATCACATATGAGGACTTGCATCACATTAGAATTGGCCATTTCGACCAATGACTGACCAATACTCTCATTGTACTCCCTAGGTGAGTTGGGTGGTCTGTAGCTACACCCCAGGAGAATTTTGTTCCCTACTATTTCAACTATTGATGCAATGGTTTCGATGTTTTTCCTAGTATCATTTGTACACTCTGTTGCAACTAAATCTTTCCTCATGAGAATTGCTACACCACCACCCTGGCCATTTTCCCTATCTTTTCTATGTACAGTGTAAGAGTCACAATCAAAGTAGTGGGCGGATGCATCTTGTGAGCTTAAATTAGTTTCAGTGACAAAAATTATATGGGGTTTCTCCTTATGCCCTACCGCAGCTAGTTGATCACTTTTCTGGACAGTTGTAACCCCATCCAGATTTGTGTACAGACACTTAAGGACATCTACAAGCTCACTCCTAGGGGGGAAATCAGGCTCCGTCTCTGAGGTGTTGGGGTCAGTCGAAAGGGGCTTGGAGTTTTTGCTACTTACCTTGGTGTTGTTTGCATTGATTGGTTCTCTTGATGGTGTACATTTTGGGGTCTGCTCAGTGTTCTGTTCCCATTTCCTGTTGATGGTTCTTACTTTCTGGTGGAGATTTGTTTGAGTCGCCCCCCAGCAATTATTCACTTCGTTCCTCTGGTTCCTCTTGCTTGTAGATCCTCATTTTTTAGTCCCTTACCTTGGTTAGTTCAGCATGCGCTTCTCTCTCTTTGAGGGTACAATCTGGTGTAATCACTACACCTTGGTTTTCCTCTACTGATCCCCTCCTTTTGTTTGCTTTGAGAATCTTCCACTTTAGATCCTCGTATTTCATGACTGCCTTTAAGGGTCTAGGTCTCCTGGAATTGGAGTGCTTGGCTCCAAGATGGGTTACATACATTATTTCAACAGGCTCGGGATCCCTAGGCTGGAAGTAATGTTCTCTATTTTGGTTACATCATCATCCTGCCACTTGGTAGGGTCCTCTGCGTTGGATTCTTCAATCCCTTGGAAAATCAGGTTAGGTCTCCTACGTGTTTTTTCAAGTTCATCCGCTTTGAACTCATTTATGTGTTCCCAGACTGCTTCCTGGAATTCTGCACTAGTTTTGAAGTCTGTCTTTGTTTCAAGGTGATCTATCCTAGTGTTTATTGATTCTATTTTCTGATCAATTGCCTCCATTTTATTTCCAAGATCCTTTAGGAAGTCTTTAGCCTTGAACAGACCTGCAACATCACCTGAACATTGGGGTCAGATATAGGGTATCTGGTTCTTTTGGAAATACAATGACACCCTTCTGCATCTTTACACAAATAGAATGCATCCACTTGTTACACCCATCGCACTTAATCTAGTCACATGGTCCTGAATTCCTATCTGGCCTATAGATACACCCTTTTGCCCCTCCGGCACATTTCTCTTCTGTGTCTTGCGTTGCATCCCTCCCTGCCCGTGTTTTTGGCCACACACCTGTAACATTTGTACCAGGTGGGGTGGCTTGGTTGGTGTGGTGGCGAGTCCTTTGTTGTAGCGTGGCTACTTTCCCCAGGCCTACCTGACCACTTCTATATGGAATATTGCAACATTTTCCGTTTTTAACCTACACTAGTATGACCAGTACACTCCTAACACACTTATACAAAGCTTCCTGCCGACTATACTTATACTCGAAGAACATCTCAACATGGTCTACAAAATAGAGCACCAGGTGCATACAAAAGAATGTATCACAATGACCAGTAATGAAGTGGAAAGAGACACAAAGAAAATGAAAAGCACAAAAGCAGCAGGCCCAGATGGCATAAAAATAGAAATATACAAAGAAATGATAAAAAACAAGAAGTGTCTCATAACATTAACAAAATGGATAAATAGTGAAATGTTACAAGATCAGAAGCCGGAAAGCTGGAGTAAATCAAAAACGATAATGATCCCAAAAGTTTCAAAACGAACAGCGAAAGATCTTAGACAAATCGCCCTGACAGATAACACATAAAATATTCATGTCAATAGTAAAAGATCATATAAAGGAGCACTTAATTCAGAACACTTTAGTAAATGACGCACAAGCCGGTTTTACTAAGAACAGAAGAATAGAAGATAACGTGTTTATACTTCAATACTGCATAGAAAATTCATACAGAGAGAAAAAGATATTAATAGTAAAGAGCATTGATTATACAAAGGCATTCAACTCCATCAAAAGACATGAATTAAGCAAAGTAATGAAGGAATATAGGATAGAATCAAGTTTGATAGACATTATAGCGAGGATATATATACAGTGATGATATGACTGAAGTGCACCTTAGAGATGAAATCAAAGAAGAAATCAGGATTGCAAGTGGAATTTGGCAAGGATGCACAGGATCGTCCGTCCTTTTCAAATTAATAATGTATTTTATAATGGATAAATTGCAGAGAAATGGAAAAGGTTTCACAAATAATAAATTTAATATACCATCATTGTTCTTCACAGACGACGGACTAATCATGGCACATAATATACAAGATGCGGAACATAATATCAAGGAGCTGGTGGAGGCAAGTAAACAATGTGGATTAGAGTTAAACAAAACAACGAGTAACATTCTAATATATAACAAGAAAGAGGTACCAACAGAAATAGAAGGAATAAGAATAGCAAATACTATAAAGTACCTTGGGGTAACAATAGAAAATAAAAGAACCATGTTCAATATACACTAAACTAAAAAAATATTATAAAAAAAGCACAGAGATTAGCAAATATGACATGCTCAGTTATCATGAGATCTGTAAACAGAATGCTTATTGGGAAGACATTTTGAAAACATCTGGTTGTGCCATCAATACTATATGCAACAGGAGTCGCACAGATCACTAAAACAGATATTCTAAAACTGCAAACAATAGAAAATGGAGTCTACTGCAAAATCCTGAGAGCTCCAAGATATGCACCAATATGCACATTCTGGGGTGAAATTGGGTCATCTTTGATAGAGACCAGAATCATAAAGAATAAATTACAATATCTGCGAAGCATCAATGAAAGAGATAATGGAATGTTAAAGGCAATAAAAGATGAAATGAAAATAGAGAACTACAAATGGATCAAAGACCAGAAAACAACTAAGCTCAATCAGCAAAAACATAACACAAATAGAAAGAATGAGTAAGAAAGAAATAGATGGTTTGATGCATGAATTAGATGAAAGATGGTGGAAAGAAGAAAAGCAAAGTCAGCATAAATATTTACAACAAATGGAAAGATAAAATAAATGAAATAAAATATTGTGACAACAGTGAAAGCTCATCATTATGTTTTAGAGCCAGAACAAATACACTTACTCTAAAGGAGAGAAAAAGACATGAAGGTGGAGAAGTAAAGTGTGAACTCTGCAATGCAGAGAAGGAAGACATGGTACACTTCATGTTGGAATGTCCATATCTGCTAGAAGAAAGATCAAATTCAGTATATCTGCAAAGACCTATGCAGGAAGTAGAGAAAATATAATAGGTAAGTTTCCATTAAAAAATTTAGGGATGTGACGAATAAATAACCTAAGCAATTTTGAATGAGCTGCCAAACCCATCAATAGATGTCCTCATGATGGCAGACCTTAATTTTCCTCATGTCTGCTGGGATTCCTTCACTGTTAAAGGAGGAACTGCTGATGACAGGAGACAAGTGGAGGATTTTCTTGCAGTCATTGAGGACGATTACCTGACGCAGTTCATTAGAGCACCAAAAAGAGGAGGTAATATATTGGACCTGATCATAAGCAACAACCATAATATTATGCACTCATATGAAGCATCAGAAACTGCATTATCAGACCAGAAACTAATCAAAGGCTAATTACACTGACAGGAATTTATCAGATAAATACTGGTACTCGGAGGGAAACTGCACACAGCAACTAATCTACCAGTATGTATGATCTGAATTTTTACAACTCAGAAACAAACTGGCAGCAAATAAAGCATGAACTGAGCCAGGTGGACTAGGAAAATACTTTCAATAACAAGAACGAGAGCCATATACTTGTCCTGCTAAAAGTAACATCCGATATATGCAAGAAATACGTTCCTGCAAAGAGCAAATGCAAAAAGAAGCAAGAGATTCCTAGAGATAGAAGAATCCTAATGAAGAGAAGATCAAGCCTACAGAAGAAGCTCAGAAAAACATTATGCAGGAGAAAGTCTAAAAAAGTGGCAGAGGAAATCAAGAGAGTAGAACAAAAATTGCTCATCACATGATGAACAGAAGAGAAGAGAGGAACTACACAAACAGTCTCCAATATCAAGAATAACACAAATTTCTTTTTCTCTTATGCCAAAAAGAAGCTGAAAAGTTTCTTACCAATTGGCCTCCTAATAAATGGAAATGGTGGATTAGAAAATGACCCCCCAAAAATGGCAGATATAATTAGTAAACAGTACACTAATGTCTACAGTCATCCAGATGAGAACAAAAAGGTAGCAGATCCAGATGAATTCTTTGGTGAACCCAGAGCAGATCCAAACTGCTTTTCAAACATTGAGGTGACAACTGAGGACATAATCACAGCCATTGACCTCATAAGGTCAAATTCAGCTGCTGACCCGGGTGGTTTTCATGCCTTACTGTTAAAAAATTGCAAGGTAGAGCTAGCAAAGCCTCTCCAGCTACTGTGGTCTCAATCTCTTCATTCGGGCATCATACCACCTGCCCTTAAGTTGGGTATTGTTACACCCATTCACAAAGGTGGCAGTAAAGGCCTAGCCAGGAACTATAGGCCTGTAACATTAACATCCCACCTCATCAAAATTTTTGAAAAAATTATACGCGACAAAGTGGTAGCTTATATAGAATCCATAAGCGCCTTCAATGATGGACACCATGGGTTCAGAAAGGGCTGTTACTGCCTCTCACAGTTGCTACTGCACTATGAAACTGTACTAGAGGACATCCAACGGGGCAGCAATACTGATGTAATCCACCTTGATTTTGCTAAAGCTTTTGACAAGGTAGATCATGGTATTGTACTGCACAAACTGAGAGTACATGGCATCTGCGGGAGGTTGGAGGAGGGAACTTAGTGTTAGGCCTAGGGCTGGGAATAGGTTAGGTGGTGAGGTAGGCCAGTTAGATGTTTCAGGTGAAGGTAGAGGGCCGGTGGAGGAGGTAGGATATGATAGTTCTAGGGATAGTGAAGTTAGCCCCCTTAGATTAGTTAGAAATAGGCCTAGTGAGGATGGGGGATAGTGGAGAGTGGTTAGGAAACGTGTAGCTAGGGAGGCTTTTCCTGTTCTTTGTGAGAATAAGGTTGCCTCTGTTGAGGTGGTTAGCCAGGGGGAGAATAGGTGTGTGAGTCAGAGGGACACACAACCTATTAGCTTGACTAATAGATTCAGCGCCCTAAGAGAGGAAGTAACTGGAAGTGATATGACTGATGGGGGTGGGGGTGGAGTTCGAGTGACTGGTAGTTTGAATGAGAATAGGAGTGGGGATGGAGTTAGGTCTGTGGGGGTTAGGAATAGGAGTCTGACTGAAGTGCTTGTAATGGGTGATTCGCGAGTTAGATATTTAGATAGGAAGTTGAATGGTTTGAGGGTGTGTTTGCTGGGTGCTGGAGTGAAAGATCTGTCTGATAGGTATGAGGAGCTGGTGTCAGGCTGTGCAAGGGATGCGGTTGTGATTACACATGTAAGAGTGAATGATGTGAAGAAAGTGGGTGCATGTGAGTTATGTGAGAGGTACAAGAGGTTGATTGAAAAGCTGAAAGAAAGTAGAATGAAAGGTGTTGTGACAGGTGTGCTTCCAAGAATGGATGTTGGGGTAGAATGGATGTCTCGTGCGATTGGGCTGAATGATTATGTGAGGAGGATGTGTGAGATGGAAGGTGTCATGTTTGTGGATGTGTAGGATAGGTTTGTTGGAGTGAAAGAAATGTATGCGATGGATGGACTGCATTTGAGTAGGAGGGGGGTAGATGTGTTATGGGAGGAGTATGATCATGTTATTAGGTCTTTGCGGGCGGGAAACTAGATACTAATAGTGGTCAGGGAATTATGAGAGGACATTATAGTACTGAAAGTAGAATGGACTTGGCAGATAACAGAAATAGGTTCCAAGGCGATAGAGGTGAGGTCATTCAGGTTTCAAGAGGTGCTTCAGGGATAGGGGGGTTAAATTGTTTCTATACAAATGCCCGTAGTCTTAGAAACAAGAAGGATGAGCTATTTAGTTATATTAGCGATGAGGATATAGATATATTATGTGTTACTGAATCATGGATTAATGAAATAGAATTTAGTGACACTATAAGTGAATTTGATTTACAGGGCTATAATATGTACCTTAGTCAAAGGACAGGTAGGATTGGTGGAGGAATAATTATCTATATAAAAAACAACATTGTTTCAAGTTTAAATACTTCAATAAAGCAGGATGGAGTTGAGTCACTTTGGATAGATATTAGGTTCAGTAAAAATAGAATGGTGCATTTGGGAGCTTTTTACAGACCACCTGGGCAGACTGATGATATAGATGAACTAATGATAAGGGAAATAAGTAAGGGATGTGAAACAGATGCAGTTATTATTGGGGACTTCAACTTAAACTCTGTGGACTGGGAAAATATGATAGGTAGGGATAGAACAAGTGGCAGGTTCATAGAATGCTTTGAGAATAATTTTTTTGAATCAATTTGTTAATGAGCCAACGAGGGGGGACAATATATTAGATTTAGTACTTTCTAACAGTGATCATTTAGTTCAAGAATTGACTGTTGGGGAAGCATTGGGAAATAGTGACCATCAGATAGTTCGTTTTAACTTGGGAATTAAGAAGGGTAAAATAACCGAGAATGCTGTAAAAGTTCCAAATTTTCATAAGGGAGATTATGTAAAACTTCGAAGCTTGCTAAATTTGGTAGACTGGGATGTAGAATTCAGAGGTAAAAATGCTTATGGGATGTGGGATACTTTCAAGCATATAATAAATGTAGTCCAAGAGCAATGTATCCCAATGAAGGCTATTAGGAACAAAAGTAGGAAACCATTATGGTGGAATCAGGAGATAGCTAGAAAAATTTCAGAAAAGAAAAGGGCATATAAAAAATTACAGGTACAAAATAATATTCAAAATTTAAGTGATTATAGAATTGCTAGGAATGAGTTAAATAAGATTATAAAGAAGAACAAAAGGGTGTCAGAAATTAAATTAGCTCAGGATAGCAACAAAGATCCTAGAAAGTTCTTTAGTTACTATAAAATTAATAACAAGTCTGGCAGAGTTAAAATAGGACCTATCAAATATGAAGGGGTTGTGAGAGAAACTGATGAGGAAATAGCTGAGGTACTAAATGGTCATTTTGCATCAGTATTTACAAAGGAGAAACTAAATAGTCTTATGTATAGTACTAATGGGTCAGGGAAGGAGGTGTTTACTACCATTAGTGTGGATTGGAGGACGACAAAAGGACTAATAGGTGAGTTAGATGCTACCAAGGCCTCCCGGCCCTGATAATATTCATTCTAGGATACTTAAGGAAGGGGTAGAAAGTATCTCAATAGCTCTGGAGAAGTTGTATACTAGGTCACTGGAATATGGAGAAATACCCGATGATTGGAAGAGAGCGAATATAGTCCCCATTTTCAAGAAGGGTAGTAAAGAGGATCCAAATAACTTTAGACTGGTTAGCCTAACTCCTGTAGTCTGCAAAATTCTTGAGAAAATAGTTAAAAAAGGGATTTGCCAACATCCAGAGAGGGAGGGGTTAATCAGCGATGCTCAGCATGGGTTTAGATCAGGTAGATCATGTTTGACTAACTTACTAGACTTTCTGGAGTTTGTAACAGATCAAGTAGATAAGGGAGAGAATGTAGATATAATTTACTTAGATTTTAGTAAAGCATTTGATAAGGTACCACACAGGAGACTAGTTCATAAATTAAAAATGATTGGGATATGTGGGGGTGTTTCAAATTGGATAGCTGAGTGGCTGAAAGACAGGAAGCAAAGGGTAGTGCTAAATGGTGTAAAGTCAGAGTAGAGTGATGTTATCAGTGGGGTTCCTCAGGGATCACTTCTCGGTCCATTATTATTTGTCATCTATATAAATGATCTTGGGGAGGCAGTTAATAATAAAGTGTCAATTTTTGCGGATGATACCAAATTAGAAGCTGTAGTTAAAGATATTGATGATAATTTTAAAGTGCAGGGGGATTTAAATAAATTGTTATCCTGGGCACATAAGTGGCAAATGACTTTCAACCTTGATAAGTGCAAAGTTATTAACATGGGAAAAGATAATAGAGAATTTAACTATGAAATGGATGGGCATTGGCTGAGCTCAGTAGAGGATGAGAAAGATCTAGGAGTAGTAATAGATAAGTCATTAAGGTTTTCTAAGCAGTGCATTGAAGCAAGAAATAGGGCAAATAGAGTGCTGGGTTTCATTAATAGAAATGTCAGTTACAAAAGTAAGGAGGTTATTCTTAAACTCAATAACTCTTATGTTAGGCCACATCTAGAGTACTGTATACAGGCATGGTCCCCACATTTTAGACACGATATTAACCTTCTTGAGTCAGTGCAATGGAGGGCAACAAAGATTATTCCTTCCCTGAGGCACCTTGAATACATAGATAGACTGAGACTTTTGTCATCTGTTATATTATATTGTGGGGGACTTTGATTTTGTCTTCCCCTGGCGATGGTGCTTTTTGTGGGTGGGTTTTGACGGATGCGGATGACCTTTGATAGGCCCTTGTGGCTTTTGTCATCCATGAAATTATGTTATGTTATGTTATGTTAATATACAGTTGGAAGATTCTGGAGCATCTGGTACCGAATGTGGGTCTGCAGATGAATCACCATTCAAGAAGGGGTCACCTGTGTTATGTGCGGAGGACTGAGGGGGTGTCACAAAGTATGAAGACCATAGTGCATCATAGCTTCACCTACACAGGGGCACGCCTCTTCAACTCTGTCCCACAAAGACTGCGGAATCTGACAGGCATTTCACCAGAGAGCTTCAAGAACCAATTAAACAAGTGGCTGCCCACAGTTGATGACCGTCCACCTACACCGGGGTACACCAGCTCCAACACCAATTCTTTCGAGTCACTGGGCCAGTACGTCAGTGAGGAGGAGCTGCCTGGGGACAGCGGACATCCACGTTAGCTGAATCAATCTAGATGGAATTGGACAAAGGTAGGTAGGTAGGAAAACACAGAGAGGGGCAAGGAAACATTAATGAAAGTATGGAAGAAAAAAGAAAGCCTAATTGAAAACAGATTGGAAGTATAAGTATGAACCAACAATAATGGAAAATAAGTAAATAATAATAAGGGATACTGATAAAAAACTTCAACTCCAAGATACTCCTGTTCCTGAGATCTTGAGAAGATATATACTAGGTCACTAGAGTTTGGAGAAATACCTAATAATTGGAAATTAGCGAATGTAGTGCCAATTTTTAAAAAAGGGAAGTAAACAAGACCTGAATAACTGTAGACTATAAGCTTAACTTCTATAGTTTGTAAAATTCTTGACAAGATAGTTAAGAAGGGAATTTCTGACCATCTAGAGTATGGTAGGTTAATAAATGATGCTCAGTATGGGTTTAGAAGAGGTAGATCGCGTTTAACAAATTTACTGGATTTTATGGATTATGTTACTACACAATTAGATAAGGGAGAGAATGTTGATGTAATTTACTTAGTTTTTAGCAAAGCTTTTGATAAAGTTCCACATAGGAGACTAGTTCACAAATTAAAAATGCATGGGATATGTGGTAAAGTTTTGAATTGGATAACTGAATGGCTGAAAGACAGGAAACAGAGTTGTGCTGAATGGGGTGAAGTCACAGTGGAGGAACGTTTGTACTGAATGGGGTTAGGTCACAGTGGAGGAACGTTTGTACTGAATGGGGTTAGGTCACAGTGGAGGAACGTTTGTACTGAAAGGGGTTAGGTCACAGTGGAGGAAAGTTATCAGTGGCATACCTCAGGGATCCGTTCTAGGCCCTTTATTATTCATAATTTATATAAATGATCTTGGGGAGGCTGTAAATAGCAGTGTTAATTTTTGCTGATGACACTAAATTGGCAGCTGTAGTCAAAGAAGTTGAGGATAGCTTTAAAGTGCAGTGACTTAAATATGTTATTAGCTTGGGCTCAGAAGTGGCAAATGACTTTTAACCTTAAAAAATGAAAAGTTATTAACATGGGAAGGGATAATAGGGAATTTAGTTATGAAATGGATGGCATTGGCTGAATTTAGTTGAAGATGAGAAGGACTTAGGGGTAGTTGTAGATAGGTCACTGAGGTGTTCGATGCAGTTTATTGAGGCAAAAAAAGAGAGTAAATAGGGTGCTAGGATACGTAAAGAGCAATGTTAGCTACAAGAGTAAAGAGATTATCCTTAAACTCTATAACTTGTATATTAGGCCACATTTAAAGAACTGTATACAAGCATGGTCACCACATTTTAGACATGATGTCAACATGCTAGAGTCAGTACAGAGGAGGGCAACAAATATAATACCTTCCCTGGATCACCTTGAATATGAAGATAGACTGGGGGTACTAAATATGTTCTCATTTGAGAAAAGATGTATGAGGGGAGCTATGATTGAGCTTTTTAAAATCTGTTCTGGGATGGATAAGTTGGATTTTAGCAAGTTATTTGAGTTGGAAGGTAGTAATAGGACTAGGGGTCACCACTTAAAAATTAAAAAACAGAGGTGCAGGTTGGATGTTAGATAATATTTTTTCACCAATAGTTTGCCATCTGAGACGGTAGAGAGTCCAAACTTGAATGTATTCAAACGCAGATTAGATTATTATATGGGGAGGGAGGGTTAACTTTCGGGGGTATTCTGGACTCATTCCTGTCGATGCAGTGTTTTATTACTGTATATTACAATTGATTTGGACTTTAATGAGTCTTGGTGATGATGCTTTTTGTTTTTGACACATTCCTGTGTATGGTTTGAATTGTATATTGTAGATGCATGATCAGACACAATCCTATGGATTGTTTAAATTATATATTGTAGATGCATGATATGACACGATCCTATGGATGCATTTTGTGGGTGGGTTTTGAGAGATGCTGATGACCTTTGATAGGCCCTTATGGCTTTGGTCATCTGTGAAATATGGGTAAACATGAAGATCGGTGGCGCGAATGATGGAACGCAAAATATTTCGACCCTGTTCCCATATGTTTCACCTTTTTCAAGTAAATTCAAGGCGACTGCTCATGGGGGGTTTATCACTGCGGGGGGACTCCCCTATGATGATCCTGAGTTTCAATCAATTGGGGGGGGTCTAGGGAGCACAGCCCCCAGTATATAATCCTAATTGTTTATAGAATAATGTTCTAACATTTTTTTTTTAAAGTTTGTATTTAACTAAACACGCATGAATATGCATGCTCTGATGAATGAAAAATACATGCAAAAAGAATGCCCCTTTTCGGGCGTGCTGCCAATCTTCATGTTTACCAAATTATGTTATGTTAGGTTAAAGTTCTCTCTACTTTGATAAATTAGTTAATTATACCATATGCAGAGGCTGCAATAAAAAAAAACCCAATAAACTAGTTAATGGTTTGTGCAAAAAATGTTCCGGTCCAGCAAGAGACCAGCCATCTCAGAATGTAAATAATGATTCAGCTGTGAATATTAATGGTAGTACTAGTGATTCTTTATGTAGAATTTGTGAAATTGATGTAGATGATGATGATAAGGCCTTGTCATGTGATTCATGTCATTCTTGGTTTCATATAGAATGTATAAATGTAAGTGTGAGCAAATATAAAGCTATTAAATAAGTGAAGGCTTTAGTTAAATGGTTCTGCACAGGATGTGATGGTAAGGTTATGTCTGCTTTAGAGGTTAGCCTTAAGGATATGGAGCAACATATAGATGTTACCATTAAAAAAAAGTGGAAGATTTTAAGGATGAGAAATTTGAGAGAGAGAAGAGGAGAAATAATTTTATTATATTTGGATTAGATGAGGCAGCTGGTGATGTGCAGGGTGTAAACAGGAATTTGGCTGACATGAGCACGATATCTAAGTTACACAAGGATGTTTGTGAAGATTTAAAAATTTTACCTAAGATAGAGAAATCTTTGCGCCTTGGCAAGAAAGGCAGTGGAAATAGAGCTAGACCACTCTGTATTAGATTTAAAGATGTTTCTGATAAGTATAGAATCATGAATTGTGTCAGAGAATTAAGAAAAGAAACTACAGGATGGAAATCCAAAATTTATATAGCACCTGATTATATTCAAAAGCAACGTGACATAAAAAGGGTTGCTTTAGCTGAACTTAATTAATGTAGAGACGCAGGAGAGACAAATTTGGTTATTCGGAACTTCTGTGTTGTCAGGAAGGATTCCAACCCAAATAATGCATAGCTAATATATATATATATTTTTTTTAATTAAGGGGCTATCTGGCGACTGCCGACTTAGGCATAAGTCGCCGTAAACAAACAGCCTAGTTCTAGGCTAGGTCCATGGGAACAGTCGCGGCGCAATGGCACGCAACTTCAAGTTCCCTTCAACCGTCTCCCATCTTCTTTGCCAAGCAGTCCGAAGAGCTGCCCGTATTCCTGCCATGTAGTCAGTGTGAGGAAGAGCGAAACGCTGGTCCGGTCGCAGAGTCCTCACGGACTCTTTGCCGCCCTCATCCGCGCGCTCATTCCCCGCAATTCCTACATGTCCAGGAACCCAGCAGAAGATAATCTTGACATCTGCCCGGCACGCCAAAACCGTGGCATCACGGATTTCGCGAACCAGGGGATGTGGAGATTCCAAAGCCCCGAGAGCACTCAGGGCGCTTTGTGAGTCGCTATAGATCACAATCCGGTCTCCGAACCGAGCACTTCACGTAATCTCCCATACCGAGTGGTGTATTGCCACCAGCTCGGCCGTGAAGACAGACGCAGCGCCTGGTAGAGCCCCGCTGACTTCAAACAGAGGGGATACGGCGTGGAAGCCAAACCCCTCTTGGGACTTGGAGACATCCGTATACACTGGCACGGTACCAGCATGACACGATGTGTGCTCCAAAAAGGTCGAACGCAATACTCGCGGCGCAGTACAAGCTTTGGGAGCAGAAGTGGCGACAAATAGCCAAATGTGGTACCCTCCAGGGTGGCGTCCTGGGCAGAACCAGGGGCGCCACCGGCCCGAGAGCTATATCTAGCTCTCGAAGGAGTTTCCTGGCCCTAAACCTAAAAAGCTCAGGGTATGACTGGCGTCTCTCGGCGGCATAGGCACCATCGAGATCAGCTGCGGATGCAGTGAGAGCTGTTGGCGACTGAGGAAGGCACCAGGCTCGCGCGTACAGGCGAGTGATGCGCAGAGTAAGTGGCATCTCCCCAGCATCGACCAACAGGCTCTCAATGGGGAAAGTTCGGAAGGCACAGGTCGCCAGGCGAAGGCCGGTGTGGTGGCTCGAATCCACTTTCCGCAATAAACGCTCGGCTGCGGATGCATAAAACTCGCATCCGTAGTCGAGCTTCGAGCGAACAAAGGATCGATAAAAAAGTAAGGCAGTAGCCTTATCAGCGCCCCAAGCACTGAACGTCACAGAACGGAGAATATCCATGGCGCGGGTACAAGAGACCCTAAGGCTGCAAATATGAGCCTCCCAGGCGTTGGTCGAATACAAGACCAAGGAGACGGTGCGACTCAACCACATCCAGGCGCACCCCATTAAGAAACAAATCTGGGTCGGGGTGAAGCCGTGGATGGCGGCAGAAGTGTACCACCTTAGTCTTGGCCAAAGAAAACCGAAACCTGTGCGCGTCGGCATAGCGAGAGACGCGGTTCAATGCCTGTGGAGGTCGACGCTCCAGAGTTGGGCCGCGCAAAAAGAGATCGAAAGGTCGTCTACGTAGAGCATAGCAAGAACATCTTCCGGCAACACCGAGGTGATGCCGTTGATGCTCAGGGCAAAGAGTGTGACACTGAGGACATTGCTCTGCGGGACACCCTCTTCCTGCTTCTTAGAGCTGTCTACGAAGGAAAGCCTCGCAGACGGCATTTTCCAGTCGGAGCAGAGCATCCCACGTGGAGTGGAACTTACGGAAGCCGCACTGTGCAGAAGACAGATGGCCTCCGCTGTCCAGGAAATAGGCTAATCTAACATTTACCAATTTTTCCATCAACTTGCACACGCAAGAGGTTAGAGAGATTGGGCGGAAACTGGTCGGAGTAGAGTGATCTCTTCCCGGCATGCGAAAGGCGAGCACAGTAGCGATTCGCCAGGAATCTGGGAGAAGACCCTCCACCCAGATCCTGTTGAACATATCTAACAGAGAGGCCATGCCTCGCTCAACCAGGTGTCGAAGCATGGCGTACGGAACATTGCCCGGACCATGGGCGGTGTCCGCGCACGAAGCGAGAGCAGAACGCAACTCACTCACAGTAAACTTGTCGTTGAAGGGTTCTCCGCCTCTGGAGGTAAAGTCCAGCCGGGGTCCTTCCGCGACATCACGACGTGCATTGAATGCTAGCGTCGCTAAGGATTCCGCCACGGACGCGGGGTACGAGATTGCGGTCCCATTCTCCGGGAGAATGGGAGGGGGTCCTGCGAGAACTTGCCCCGAATCCTTTTGACTCAGTTCCACACCTCAGCTAAAGGGGTCTTCCCGTTAAGTGAAGACACGTATGCCCGCCAAGAAGAGCGGGGGGCGTGCTTCGAAATATACCGGAACCTAGACCTAGCCCGACGAAATTCAGCGACAGTGAAATCGTTCGGTCGGCGCTTATAGCGCATGTAGGCATAACGCTTCTGTTTGAGGGCCGTCTCACACTCGGCCGACCACCATGGGAGTGGTCAGCGTGCAAAACGGCCAGACATCCTAGGAATAGTAGTCAGGCCCACGGCGATGAGGTTGCCGGAGAAGAACTCAACGGACTCATCTACTGACCTAAACTCCTTGACTGAGATAGAGAATTCAGTCATTTCCTGAAATGCAGGCCACCGCGCCTGCGCCAAGCACCACCGAGGTGGTCTCTCAGGCGGCAGTTGCCCTGAAAATGATATTTAAATGGGAAAGTAATCACTACCATGGAGGTCATCAACCACCTCCCAATCAAAATCAGGCTGTGTCTTCGAAGAGCACAAAGATAGGTCGAGGCAAGTAAATGAAGCAGTTCTCGGACAGTGATGCATAAACCCATCCACGTTTAGGACACCCATCTCAAGCTCTTCGATCAGATCGGCAAGGACTTGTATCCTGGGATTTATGGAGTAATCTCCCCAGAGAGGATGCCTGCCGTTCAGATCTCCAAGCAAGAGATAGGGCCTCGGCAACCGTGCCACAACGCGGCGGAAGTCCCCCGCGTCGAAGTCAGCTAACGGTGGAATGTACTCAGAAATCAGAGTATACCTCCTATCCAGGTGCAGCTGCACAGCCACTGCCTGAAAGGAGGTATCTAAAGAGAAAGGAAGAACGGAGACATCATGCCGGGTGTAAACCGCGCATCCCCCAGCCCGGCCATCCCGCGGTGGTGGGGTCGCAAGACCCTTATACCTCGGAAGGGCGGGCAGGGGGCACACACCTAGCATGGTCTCCTGCAAAACGATAGCTAACGGGGAACGGGATGAGACGAGCCTCCGCAGCTCCTCCCAGTTGGCCCGGAGTCCACGGCAATTCCATTGAAGGAATATGCCCTCCAGGCCTAGCACGGAGGAGACGCGGGGCCCTCCTCGAACTGAAGACCCTCACGGGAATGGCCGTACGCTTCCCGGGGGCAGAACCCAAGGCGCTGTTGGCCGGACAAAGCGCTGAAGGCGCTGTCGCCTTCGAGGACTTATTGGGGGAGGTTGGGCTCGCCATGCGAGTCTTTTCCTCCCTCCGCCTCGAAACCTTAGGCGGGCGTTGCGGCTTCGGAGGCCGGGGGCCCTCTTTTCGAGGGACCACCGTCTCCGAGCCACTCACTCTACCTCGGGGCGTGGGCGAAGGGGCCGAAGCTCCTTTGTTGCTGTCCTCCTTTCGGAGAACAGCTTTAGGAACCCCCGAAGATGGCCTAGCGACCATCTTCAGGGGTGTTGCCTCCTGTGAGTCTAATGACTCGGTGGAGGCGCGTAGCCGTTTCTCCTTAAGGGAAACGGTCATGCTAGGGAAAGAGGGTGGAGCCCTGGTTTTAGCCGGGGCAGGGTATGAACCCTTTTTGCCGCCAGCTTTACCAGGGGAGCACCCGGGTTGGGTAGAGCCCGCAGATGGGCTCCGAATGGGCACAGAAACAACCGTGCTCGTTGGCCTGGATGGGCCAGGAGCAGAGGGTGCCTTTCTAACTATTGAGGCATATGACGTCCCAGGCAGAGCTGGGGGCGCAAGGACCAAGTCCTTTGCCTCGCGGAATGAGAGTCGACCCTGGGCCTGACGGCCAGGATTTCTTTCTCAAGGAGATATTCACCACATTGCTTCGAAGAAGCAGGTTGCGGCTTTCCGCAATTGCCACACTTGGCGAGCAACGATTTGGACTTATCGTGTGCGACCTTGGCGCAATTTACACAAACTTCGGGTGACCCCGACTTTGCACGTCTACATGAGCGATTTGTATGGCCAAAGCGGTGACAGTAATAGCACTGCCGCAGCAGTGGCCCGAATGCCTTCACGCGGTAGCGGTACCAACCGGCACGCACCGACTCAGGGAGCTTGTCACAGTCAAACGTGATGAAGAGTGTAGGGGTGGGTCTCGAGGCCTCTCCCTATTTTCTCATCACACGTTCGACCTTGACCGCCCATTGGTGGGCCAGCTCTAGGGTGATGTCCTCAATGGAGTAGCGAACGAGTTCCCTCGCATAAACTACTCCTTTCACAAAGTTCATGGTAGAGTGCGGCATCACACTTACCGGGGTGCCATGAAGTGTCCGAAGAGCACTTATCTTGGCTGCCTCAGCGGGATTCGCCGCATTTGCCAGAAGGCTCCAGTGCGAGAAACAGGTTACCTTCGGCTCTCTACCAATTGCACTAGCTAATCCTCTCCTCTGATGGATCATGTTGCCCTTGGACAACATGCTGCCATCAGTGGAGCGAATAATGAGGAAGCGTTTGAAGCCAGCGGGCTCAAAAACGCCAGGTAACCTCTGAATGAGGGGCCCCGATGTCATCGAGGCTCCGCCCTGTGCACTTTTGGTCTTTGTCATGGTCAGGAGCTCCGTACCCGGGGGGGCAGAGGGGCCGGATATGCCAATCTTGGCTTGGTCGCTTGCCAGAGTGGCAGCAGACCCATCTGTCCCCGTTGCCTCCACGGATGGAGAGGAGCCCCGAGTCTTCTTCGTCTTTTTCGTCCTTTTCTTTTTGGAGAGGAGGGCGGGGAATGAACCCGCTTCTCACCCCCGCCGGTAGAAGCCCCCAGGCCAGATGGACCGGCCTCAGCCAGGTCCTTCTCCGAAATGGACAAGGTCCTGGTGGTCGCAGGGTCATCATCCAGATATCTCTCCCCTCCTTGTACTGCCTGAGAATCCCCAGCCGTTTGAGGAGGACCTTGCATCGGGGCGGATTCAGGTTCGGTGCTTGGCGCCGAGCCCGGATTCCCCCCCATGGAAGGCCCTACCGTCTGAGGCTGGGTTTCCTCAAGGACCATGTCTATCTCAGGGAAGGCCTCCAGTTGGCCATCCCCCCTCAGACATCGCAGGTCCTGTTGGCAGTATCGTCACTAGTCTTCTTTGGGAAGGCATGGGCCTTGACCCCGACAAGGTTCAGTATTCTTGCCAGCAGGTCTTTTGAGGGAAGCGACCGAAGGGGCCTGGCTTCCCTCTCCCCCCTAAGGGGGTTTGACCTACTGAGCCGCTCCGATGTGGAGCGGCTGGCTAAGGGCTGCCTGCTGGCTTTCTTAGCAGTCCCCTTGGAAAGAGCAGAGGGGACTGCCGCTGGTAAAAGGGAGGCGCCCGAAAGCACCTCCTGAGAAGGGGGTGAGGGGGAGTCCCCTACACCCGTACACGAAGGAGAGGAGTAAGCCTCCTCTCCAGTTAGATATATATGGAGGGTCCCCTGAGCAAGCACAGGGAGGAAACCTCCATTTTTTTGCTGGAGCTGCCCAAGGGCGGCTCCGTCGATGTTATAGGGGAAGTTGGGGGTTGTTTTGTTTTTTAACTCATCATTGGACATGGTGACCCTCTTTTTGACACAGGATGCAATTGCGCATCACCTCTCGCAGTAGCCCGCACTGCGAGAGGTGCTTACAAGCCGCCATTTAAGACCACCCCTCCCACCTGGTGGCCTGGCAGTCCATCGGCATGGCGGCTCCAGCTTGAACACGGCGTAAAAATAGATAGAATGTGAAGAGGAGAGGAAAAGGGATGTGAGGAAGGTATGGGTGGGGATGAAGCAGGTTGTTAAAAAAACAACATCCCGAACCGGAGCTCAGGGGTTAGGGAACATTGTCCCCTCCCCCTTCAGCCCCGATCCGGGACGGTTGACTTAAGAAGAAGGTCAGCATCTACCCTGTGAAATTAGAGGCTGACCATTGAAAGTTGTGAGAGAGGTTGTATGAAAAGCGAGGAAACATGTGTTTTGAAGGAAGGAGAAGAGGCTAAGCTGGGGTCGGACGGGGTGCTGAGTCCCATCAGCACAGCGGCCAGGATGGAAAATTGCCGCGCCCCTTACGGGGTAGCTAATATATAATTATAATGAGAGGAGTGAGATTTAACATAACATAACATAACATAACATAATTACACGGATGACAAAAGCCACAAGGGCCTATCAAAGGTCATCCGCCTCCGTCAAAACCCACCCACAAAAAGCACCATCACCAGGGGAAGACAAAATCAAAGTCCCCCACAATATAATATAACGGATGACAAAAGCCACAAGGGCTCATCATAGGTCATCCGAGTCAAGCGGCCTCTTTTTCAAGGCACCCAAACTCCCAGGAAAACTACATCCAGAGGATTGCATCCAGAAACAAGGGTATCACCAATCAAGGCTTGTCAAGAACTAAATCATGCAGCTATAGATATATACAAAACTTAGGAACCATCACAACCTTCCCTTCCCATAAACTCATCCAACCTACTCTTAAATACATTTAGATTTGGACTACCTACTACCCTCTGCGGCAATTTGTTCCAGAAGTCTACCACTCTATTGGTGAAAAAATACTTTCTTAAATCCAACCTACACCCTTGCTTTTTAATTTTCAAGTGGTGACCTCTAGTCCAATTTCCATCATCTAACTCAAAAAACTTGCTAACATCCAATTTATCTATCCCGGAAAAAATTTTAAAGAGCTCAATCATATCCCCTCTCACACACCTCCTTTCGAACGAGAACATATTTAATACCCTCAGTCTATCTTCATATTCAAGGTGCCTCAGGGAAGGAATAATCTTTGTTGCCCTCCGTTGCACTGACTCAAGAAGGTTAATATCGTGTCTAAAATGTGGGGACCATGCCTGTATACAGTACTCTAGATGTGGCCTAACATAAGAGTTATAGAGTTTAAGAATAACCTCCTTACTTTTGTAACTGACATTTCTCTTAATAAAACCCAGCACTCTATTTGCCCTATTTCTTGCTTCAATACACTGCTTAGAAAACCTTAATGACTTATCTATTACTACTCCTAGATCTTTCTCATCCTCTACTGAGCTCAGCCAATGCCCATCCATTTCATAGTTAAATTCTCTATTATCTTTTCCCATGTTAATAACTTTGCACTTATCAAGGTTGAAAGTCATTTGCCACTTATGTGCCCAGGATAACAATTTATTTAAGTCCCCCTGCACTTTAAAATTATCATCAATATCTTTAACTACAGCTGCTAATTTGGTATCATCCGCAAAAATTGACACTTTATTATTAACTGCCTCCCCAAGATCGTTTATAATCTCACTCCCCATAATAGAGGTGGTGGGAATAATTCTTCTTTTTGTGGTGGTGGGACTACATTGGTATCTAGATATAAATGTATGTATACTAACATTGAGAGCATTAAAAATAAATGGCCTGAATTCCAAGCAAGAATTGTAAAGTCAAATCCAGATATTATGTGCATTGTGGAAACATGGTGTCAATTAGATACATAAGATTCCAAAATTAATCTGAGCAGTTATAGAGTTTTCCATAGACACACAAATCAGAGAAAAGGGGGGGGATTGTTATATATATTAAAGATGATATAGCTGCTGATTATTGTGATGACCTTAATGAAGATCCCTTTGTTGAGTCCTTATGGTGCTGGATTGAGATGAAGAGGGTGACTAGTTCTGATCTGCCTAGAGATAGAATCTCACTTGGAGCTATTTATAGGAAGCCCGATGTTGAACAATTTAACGATGATGGTCTATTGAACCTGATGTCTTGAGCTGATGCTTTGAGTAGAAATAAAGTAATTATTGTTGGAGATTTCCATATATAAATTGGAACATTATGACTGCACCTGGATCTGAGAGGAACTATTCAAATAAATTTCTCAAATATATTCAGGAGAACTATTTGGTTCAACATATCCTGGATTAGACTAGAGCCAGAGGCCTAAATAGACCCAGTCTACTCAACTTGATGATCACTTGTGGTGATGCAGATGTGGCTGAGGTGCAGATTGAATCCCCAATTGGCAGAAGTGATCATTCTGTAATTGTTTATGAGTATGTTTGTGATATTGAGACAATAAATGCTGAGCTGAGTGAAAAATTCAATTACTTTAGAGTCAACTTTGCTGCAATGAGAGAAAGATTTGATGAGGATTGGGACAACTTGCTTGGCGATGGGTGTATTTTGGAGAAGTGGAGTAGATTTAAGGAACACTATGAGGCAGTTGTTCAGGGATTTGTGCCTAAATATAATGTAAGAAGAGGGAAACATAAACCAATGTGGTTGAATGGTAGATGCATCAAGGCAAGCAGAAGGAAGAACCTAGCATAGAAACTGTATAAAGATAGACCTAGTAGATGCTTGTATAGACAATATACCAAAGAAAGAAAAAAGTGTTCTGGAATTGTTTGAGAACAGAAAACGAAATTTGAACGTGATTTAGTTCAGGATATGAAAAGTAATCCTAGAAAATTTTACAAATATGTTAGAGGTGGAACATCATCTATAGTTCCCATAGCACAATTGGAGCAGAGGGACAGAGAGATGACTGTTGATGATGGCAAAGCAGCAGGTTTGTTACTGGAGCACTTTATATCTGTTCACAGTCCAGAACCTGATGAAGATCTTTTGATAGCTGGCCAATTTATGAGTGCTGTTGAGGATGGTGGTGATTTTGATCCTTTCGATTATAATGGACCTATTTTCCCATCACAAATTACTCAACCTATTATTGAAAGAGCAGAGATTAAAAAGCTATTGAAATTACTTAATGTATACAAACAAAGCTATGGGACCTGATAATATTCACTCCAATATACTGAGAGAGTGTGCTAAGGAGTTGTCATTGCCATGGCTATATTGTTTAATGAGTCAATTAATTCTGCTTCGGTTCCTGAGGATTGGACTTCTGCAATGGTTACACCAATCTATAAGAAAGGTAGTAGAAAGAGCCCTGATAACTACAGGCCAGTGTCCCTCACTTCCCAGGTATCAAAGTTGTTGAAGTGTTTAAGGGAGCGAATTATTGGGCACCTTTTAGAGAACCAATTCATTTTGGAGCATCAGCATGGATTTGTGAAAGGGAGATCATGCCTGACCAACTTATTGGAGTGTTTGGAGTATTGGACTGACTGTTTTGATAATGGTAACCCAGTTGATGCAATATATCTGGACTTGAGAAAGGCCTTTGACAGTGTGCCATTGCAAAGACTATTCAAATTATCAAAAGCTGGAATTGGTGGTGGTTTGCTCTCATGGACTGAGTGCTTTCTAAGGAAGCGAAGACAGTGTGTTGTTGTAAATGGTAGTGTGTCAGGATGGAGTGAGATAGGTAGTGGGGTGGCACAGGGGACTGCACTTGGAACAGTGCTTTTCATCATTTACATTAATGATTTTCCCAGTGCAACAAAGTCAAAGATCAAGATATTCGCAGATGACACTAAGGTATATAATGCAATCAAGGTACCTGAAGACATTGTGAGATTGCAGGAAGATATGAGGAGCATGGAAGAGTGGTCACATCAATGGTTGATATTAACCAATGCAAGAAAGTGTTTTGTTTTGCATATAGGTAGTAATAATGAAGGAGCTCTATATGAAATTAATGGAGCTGAAATTGCTTCTTCTGATGTTGAGAAAGACCTTGGAGTGCTGGTCTAATCTGGATTGAAGTTTGAGAAGCAGATTTCAGAGTGTGTGAAGAAAGCTAATTTTGTATTGAAGCAGGTTAAGCAGAACTTTAACTTCTTGAATGTTGAGTCTGTAGGAATATTATATAAAGCTTATGTTCGACCACAACTTGAGTATGCTATTCAGGCATGGTCTCTTTACCTGCAGGAGGATATAAAAAGAATGGAGGATGTTCAGAGAAGACTTCTAAGCTGGTACCAGGATTTGGAGCATTGACCTATGAGGAGAGATTGGAGAGACATGGGTGGACTAACCTTGAGGATAGAAGAAAGAGGGGAGATATGATAGAGGTGTTCAAGATCTTTGGAGGATATGACTTTGTGTCTGAGGAGTTTTTCCAGGCTGCACAAGGGATTACTAGAGGCCATAACAGAAAACTCTTTAAGAAGAGATGCAACAGAACTCTAAGGCAGAAGTTCTTCCCTCAAAGGGTCGTTGACCCATGGAATAATTTGCTTAGGCGATGTTGTGAACTCCACCAGTGTAAACTTTTAAAATTAAATATGAGTTCCAAACTTTTTTTAATCTTTATAATAATTGGAATAAGGTTGCTTCAACCTTAATGTGATGACTACTTGGTCTCCCAGACTGTCTGCTGCATTATTTTTGTCTACACCTGACTGTGGTATTTGGGTGGGAGTTTTTTGAGGAGCCAGGCCTCTTCCATAGTGGTAGTTTGTACATTGACTTACTATCCCCACCTGGGGATGTAATCACATCACAGGCGGACCGTTGCAGACTGGGGCAGAAAGTCTTCTCTGGCTCTTGAGTTGCCCCCAATATGCCTAAATAGTTTTTCTAATTTATTCTTAACATAACATAATTTCATGGATGACAAAAATCACAAGAGCCTATCAAAGGTCATCCGTATCTGTCAAACCCCACCCACAAAATCCAGCCATAGGATTGTGTCCAATCATGCATCTACAATATATAATTTAAACAAACCATAGGATTGTGTTAGATCATGTATCTACAATATACAATTAGAACCATACACAGGAATGTATCAAAAACAAAAAGCATCATCATCAAGATTCATTAAAATCCAAATCAATTGTAATATACAATAATAAAAAAATGCATCCACAGGAATGAGTCCAGAATACCCCCCAAAGTTAACCCTACCTCCCCATATAATCATCTAATCTGCGTTTAAATAGATTCAAGTTTGGACTGTCTACCGTCTCAGATGGCAAACTATTCCAGTAATCTACCACTATTGGTGAAAAAATATTGGTAATACTTCAGTTTAGGGGTGCACAATAGGGGGGTTGGGGGCTTTTCTGGGCTACAATTTGGTCCTTATGACATCAAATGTCAAAAGGCGAAGCCCCTCATTTCGAAAGTAACTAGAAATGTTAATTTTTTGTTGAAAATAGCCTAAATAAGGTGATACTGATAAAGGTATTTATGAGACGGCATTCAAGTACCAGAATAAAAAAAAAAAAACATTGCCAGCATTTTGGAAGAGCGACTGGAATGAAAACATTTTGGATTAATTTTAATAAGATTTAAGAAGTCTTCTAATAGTAGTTGATTGTATCTTGAAGAAAATTGAGCTCAGAACAAGCAGGCCCCATAAGACGCGCACACCCAATTTTGTCAAAAGAGTGACTGCCGACAAGATTTTCCTCCGGGGAGGCCGGCAAATTATAAACCGTGGTACCACGTAAGAAAACTCCTCTTTTTGTTGTCCCTTTTTGCATTTGCTGCCTCTTAGTATTAATATATATATTTTTGGGATCGATTGAGGTTAGTCTAGATTTTCGGCCTGCTACAACACTATCGTCTTTATTATTTTGATAAATGTGCAGAGCCAATAGCACATTTATCAAAAGAACAAAGATGATATCACCACCAAATTTAGGCTATTGCTGCCAAAAATTAACATTTTTTTTAGTTACTTTGGAAATAGATTTCAGCCCAAATCTATTGGGACCAAGATGCTTTTATGTTTTGTTCAGACGCGCAGAAACGATTTGTTTAAAAAACAAAAACCTGATAACATTATTCTATAAACAATTATGATTATATACTGTGGGGCTGCGCCCCCAGACCCCCTCCCCCAATTGATTGAAATCTCAGGGTCATCACAGGGCAATCCCATTCATGAGCCGTAACTCAAAATTAGTCAAAAAAAAGGTGAAACATATTGGAACATAGATGAAATATTATGTGGCCAGGACCGGGAAACGCAGGAGGCAAGCGTGTGACATAACATAACATAACATAATTTCACAGAAGACAAAAGCCACAAGGGCCTATCAAAGGTCATCCCATCCATCAAAACCCACCCACAAAAAGCACCATCACCAGGGGAAGACAAAATCAAAGTCCTCCACAATATAATATAACAGATGACAAAAGCCACAAGGGCTCATCATAGGTAATCCGGCCTCTTTTTTAAGGCACCCAAACTCCCAGGAATACTACATCCAGAGGATTGCATCCAGAAACAAGAGTATCACCAATCAAGGCTTGTCAACAACTAAATCATGCAGCTATAGATATATAAAAACAATATTAATATATATAAAACTTAGGAACAATCACAACATAAGAAAAGAAGGAGAATGCAAAAGACCATTCATGGCCTACACTTGGCAGCTCCTGTTCCAGTCAACACACAAAAGATTTCTTACCAGAGAAAAGTCATCAACATTGTCACCCTTTATAGGAGTTCGTCAGATCTAATCTACAATATACATAAAATGCATCCAGAGGATTATGTCCATTCATGCAACCGCAAAATATAATCTCCCCACTCCTTAGAAAAATATATACATATGTACATAAAAAAAAGTCAGTCCCATCTAGCAGCTTCATCCATATATTTATCTAATGGATTCTTAAAACTACTCAGAGAGGAGGCTTCTATCACATGTCTAGTGAGCCTATTCCATTCATCTACCACACGATTTGTAAACCAATTACTCCAAATCTCCTTCCTAAACCTATACTTATCAAGCTTAAACCCATTGCTACGTGTCCTGTCATGTTCACTAAGTATAAGAACCTTACCCAGATCCCCTTTATTATATCCTTTTACCCATTTGAAGACTTCAATCAATTCCCCTCTGACTCTTCTCCTTTCCAATGTGTGTAGATTTAGTTTTCTGAGCCTTTCACCATAAGGTAAGTTCCTTAGCCCACCAATCATCTTTGTCATCCTTCTCTGCACAGACTCAAGCAAATCAATATCCTTCCTATAATATGGTGACCAAAATTGTACTGCATAGTCTAGATGAGGCCTAACTAGCGCCAGATACAGTTTTAAAATGACTTCAGCACTCTTATTGCTTACACTCCTCCTAATGAATCCCAATATCCTATTAGCTTTATTCTTAGCATTTAGGCATTGCTTTCTAGGACGAAGGTCTGAACTTACCAAAATACCCAAGTCCCTCTCACAATCGGTCCTCCCTAAAATTCTCCCATTTAATTTATAACTATTCAATGGATTATTTCTACCTATACTAAGTACACTACATTTGTCTATGTTAAACTTCATTTGCCATTTCTCAGCCCAATTGGACAGAATGGTCAATTCTTCCGGCATTACAACAGCATCAGAATCAGCCCTAATGGCCCTACCTAGCTTAGTATCATCAGCAAATTTGCTCAGGTCACTACTTATACCTATATCAAGATCATTAATATAAATTAAGAATAGCAAGGGACCCAAAACAGATCCTTGCGGAACTCCACTGCTAACACACCCCCACTCAGATTTAACTCAATCTATACTAACTCTTTGCTGTCTGTCACCAAGCCATGACTGAATCCACCTAAATATACTGCCATCGATCCTATGTGCTTTAACTTTGCTCAGAAGCCGTAAGTGTGGCACTCGATCAAAAGCCTTACTAAAGTCCAAGTATAAAATATCATAGTTTTCATCATTATCTGCTGCTTCATACACCTTACTATAAAAAGACAGCAAATTAATCAGACAGGATTTACCCTTTCTAAAGCCATGCTGTGATTCTTTTATCAACTTATGCTTATCCAAGTGATCTCTAATATTCCTTGCTATAATAGATTCCATCATTTTCCCTAGATTCCTGAGTTTCAATCAATTGGGGGGGTGGTGGTCTGGAAGGCACAACCCCCAATATATGATCCTAATTGCTTATAGAATTAAAAAAATGGCACCGGGTATTTTTCAAATGGGATTCAAACATGCATGAATATTCAGACATAGGTGAACGAAATATAAACAAACAAAAATCCACTTTTTTGGCCAAGCTGCCAATCTGCATGTTTACCATAATTTTGTCCGTATTCCAATATGTTTCACGTTTTTGGAGTAAATTTAAGGGGATTGCTCATATGGGGGTAAAAACAATGGGGGGGGACCCCCTACAATGATCCTGAGTTTCAATCAATTGGGGGGTCAAGGGGCACAGCCTGCCATTAAATAATCCTAATTATTTATAGAATAATGTTCTAGATAGGACTCAAACGCGCATTAATATTCAGGCATGGGTGAACAAAATATAAACACACAAATATCCACTTTTTCTGCCGAGCCGCAAATCTACATGTTTACCCTTATCCATCCCGGAACAGATTTTAAAAAGCTCAATCATAGCTCCCCTCACACATCTCTCAAATGAGAGCATGGAAGGTGTCATGTTTGTGGATGTGTGGGATAGGTTTGTTGGAATGAAAGAAATGTATGCGATGGATGGACTGCATTTGAGTAGGAGGGGGGTAGATGTGTTGTGGGAGGAGTATGATTGTGTTATTAGGTCTTTGCGGGCGGGAAACTAGATACTAATAGTGGTCAGGGAATTATGAGAGGACATTATAGTACTGAAAGTAGAATAGACTTGGCAGATAACAGAAATAGGTTCCAAGGCGATAGAGGTGAGGTCCTTCAGGTTTCAAGAGGTGCTTCAGGGATAGGGGGGTTAAATTGTTTCAATACAAATGCTCGTAGTCTTAGAAACAAGAAGGATGAGCTATTTAGTTATATTAGCAATGAGGATATAGATATATTATGCGTTACTGAATCATGGGTTAATGAAATAGAATTTAGTGACACTATAAGTGAATTTGATTTACAGGGCTATAATATGTACATTAGTCAAAGGACAGGTAGGATTGGTGGAGGAATAATTATCTATATAAAAAACAACATTGTTTCAAGTTTAAATACTTCAATAAAGCAGGATGGAGTTGAGTCACTTTGGATAGATATTAGGTTCACTAAAAATAGAATGGTGCATTTGGGAGCTTTTTACAGGCCACCTGGGCAGACTGATGATATAGATGAACTAATGATAAGGGAAATAAGTAAGGGATGTGAAACAGATGCAGTTATTATTGGGGACTTCAACTTAAACTCTGTGGACTGGGAAAATATGATAGGTAGGGATAGAACAAGTGGCAGGTTCATAGAATGCTTTGAGGATAATTTTTTGAATCAATTTGTTAATGAGCCAACGAGGGGGGGACAATATATTAGATTTAGTACTTTCTAACAGTGATCATTTAGTTCAAGAATTGACTGTTGGGGAAGCATTGGGAAATAGTGACCATCAGATAGTTCGTTTTAACTTCGGAATTGAGAAGGGTAAAATAACTGAGAATGCTGAAAAAGTTCCAAATTTTCATAAGGGAGATTATGTAAAACTTCGAAGCTTGCTAAATTTGGTAGACTGGGATATAGAATTCAGAGGTAAAAATGCTTATGGGATGTGGGATACTTTCAAGCATATAATAAATGTAGTCCGAGAACAATGTATCCCAATGAAGGCCATTAGGAACAAAAGTAGGAAACCATTATGGTGGAATCAGGAGATAGCTAGAAAAATTTCAGAGAAGAAAAGGGCATATAAAAAATTACAAGTAGAAAATAATATTCAAAATTGAAGTGATTATAGAATGGCTAGGAATGAGTTAAATAAGATTATAAAGAAGAACAAAAGGGTGTCAGAAATTAAATTAGCTCAGGATAGCAACAAAGATCCTAGAAAGTTCTTTAGTTACTATAAAATTAATAACAAGTGTGGCAGAGTTAAAATAGGACCTATCAAATATGAAGGGTTTGTGAGAGAAACTGATGAGGAAATAGTTGAGGTACTAAATGGTCATTTTGCATCAGTATTTACAAAAGAGAAACTAAATAGTCCTATGTATAGTACTCATAGGTCAGGAAAAGAGGTGTTTACTAACATTTGTGTGGATCGGAGGATGATAAAAGGACTAATAGGTGATTTAGATACTACCAAGGCCTCCGGCCCTGATAATATTCATTCTAGGATACTTAAAGAAGGGGTAGAAAGTATCTCAATAGCTCTGGACAAGTTATATACTAGGTCATTGGAATATGGAGAAATACCCGATGATTGGAAGAGAGCGAATGTAGTCCCCATTTTCAAGAAGGGTAGTAAAGAGGATCCAAATAACTTTAGACCGGTTAGCCTAACTCCTGTAGTCTGTAAAATTCTTGAGAAAATAGTTAAAAAAGGGATTTGCCAACATCCAGAGAGGGAGGGGTTAATCAGCGATGCTCAGCATGGGTTTAGATCAGGTAGATCATGTTTGACTAACTTACTAGACTTTCTGGAGTTTGTAACAGATCAAGTAGATAAGGGAGAGAATGTAGATATAATTTACTTAGATTTTAGTAAAGCATTTGATAAGGTACCACACAGGAGACTAGTTCATAAATTAAAAATGATTGGGATATGTGGGGGTGTTTCAAATTGGATAGCTGAGTGGCTGAAAGACAGGAAGCAAAGGGTAGTGCTAAATGGTGTAAAGTCAGAGTGGAGGGATGTTATCAATGGGGTTCCTCAGGGATCAGTTCTCGGTCCATTATTATTTGTCATCTATATAAACGATCTTGGGGAGGCAGTTAATAATAAAGTGTCAATTTTTGCGGATGATACCAAATTAGCAGCTGTAGTTAAAGATATTGATGATAATTTTAAAGTGCAGGGGGACTTAAATAAATTGTTATCCTGGGCACATAAGTGGCAAATGACTTTCAACCTTGATAAGTGCAAAGTTATTACCATGGGAAAAAATAATAGAGAATTTAACTATGAAATGGATGGGCATTGGCTGAGCTCAGTAGAGGATGAGAAAGATCTAGGAGTAGTAATAGATAAGTCATTAAGGTTTTCTAAGCAGTGTATTGAAGCAAGAAATAGGGCAAATAGAGTGCTGGGTTTTATTAAGAGAAATGTCAGTTACAAAAGTAAGGAGGTTATTCTTAAACTCTATAACTCTTATGTTAGGCCACATCTAGAGTACTGTATACAGGCATGGTCCCCACATTTTAGACACGATATTAACCTTCTTGAGTCAGTGCAACAGAGGGCAACAAAGATTATTCCTTCCCTGAGGCACCTTGAATATGAAGATAGACTGAGGGTATTAAATATGTTCTCGTTCGAAAGGAGGTGTGTGAGAGGGGATATGATTGAGCTGTTTAAAATTTTTTCCGGGATAGATAAATTGGATGTTAGCAAGTTTTTTGAGTTAGATGATGGAAATCGGACTAGAGGTCACCACTTGAAAATTAAAAAGCAAGGGTGTAGGTTGGATTTAAGAAAATATTTTTTCACCAATAGAGTGGTAGACTTCTGGAACAAATTGCCGCAGAGGGTAGTAGGTAGTCCAAATCTAAATGTATTTAAGAGTAGGTTGGATGAGTTTATGGGAAGGGAAGGTTGTGATGGTTCCTAAGTTTTGTATATATTAATATTGTTTGTATATATCTATAGCTGCATGATTTAGTTCTTGACAAGCCTTGATTGGTGATACCCTTGTATCCTCACTCTATCTTCATATTCAAGGTGCTTCAGGTATGGTATTATTTTTGTTGCCCTCCTTTGTACTGACTCTAGCATGTTGATGTCATGTCTAAAATGTGGTGACCATGCTTGTATACAGTACTCTAAATGTGGCCTAACATACGAGTTATGGAGTTTGAGGATAACCTCTTGGTAATTGTCTAGACGATGGCCGGATGCTATTATTTTAAGCGTCGGCTCGTTGTTGGGTTCGGCTCGCCGCGGGGATAACACTGCGATGACCCTGAGTTTCAATCCTTTGGGGGGGGGGGGTCTGGGGGGCACAGCCTCCCTGTATAAAAACGAAAATTGCCATAAAATTCTTTGATTTGATCTCTAAAAAGTAACAACGAAAAGTAGCCCAAAATAGCCCCAAAAAAGCTAGGCCTAGGATCCGGCCATCGTCTACACAATTACCAACCTCTTTACTCTTAACATAACATAACATAACATAATTACACGGATGACAAAAGCCACAAGGGCCTATCAAAGGTCATCCGCCTCCGTCAAAACCCACCCACAAAAAGCACCATCACCAGGGGAAGACAAAATCAAAGTCTCCCACAATAAGAACATAAGAACATAAGAAAAGAAGGAGACTGCAAAAGACCATTCATGGCCTACACTTGGCAGCTCCTGTTCCATTCAACACACAAAAGATTTCTTACCAGAGAAAAGTCATCAACATTGTCACCCTTAACAGGAGTTCGTCAGATCTAATCTACAATATACATAAAATGCATCCAGAGGATTATGTCCATTCATGCAACCGCAAAATATAATCTTCCCACTCCTTAGAAAAATATATACATATGTACATAAAAAAAGTCAGTCCCATCTAGCAGCTTCATCCATATATTTATCTAATCTATTCTTAAAACTACCCAGAGAGGAGGCTTCTATCACATGCCTAGTGAGCCTATTCCATTCATCTACCACACGATTTGTAAACCAATTCCTCCCAATCTCCTTCCTAAACCTATACTTATCAAGCTTAAACCCATTGCTACGTGTCCTGTCATGTTCACTAAGTATAAGAACCTTACCCAGATCCCCTTTATTATATCCTTTTACCCATTTGAAGACTTCAATCAATTCCCCTCTGACTCTTCTCCTTTCCAATGTATGTAGATTTAGTTTTCTGAGCCTTTCACCATAGGGTAAGTTCCTTAGCCCACCAATCATCTTTGTCATCCTTCTCTGCACAGACTCAAGCAAATCAATATCCTTCCTATAATATGGTGACCAAAATTGTACTGCATAGTCTAGATGAGGCCTAACTAGCGCCAGATACAGTTTTAGAATGACTTCAGCACTCTTATTGCTTACACTCCTCCTAATGAATCCCAATATCCTATTAGCTTTATTCTTAGCATTTAGACATTGCTTTCTAGGACGAAGGTCTGAACTTACAAAAATACCCAAGTCTCTCTCACAATCAGTCCTCCCTAAACAGATGACAAAAGCCACAAGGGCTCATCATAGGTCATCCAAGTCAAACAACCTCTTTTTTAAGGCACCCAAACTCCCAGGAAAACTACATCCAGAGGATTGTGTCCAGAAACAAGGGTATCACCAATCAAGGCTTGTCAAGAACTAAATCATGCAGCTATAGATATATACAAACAATATTAATATATACAACACTTAGGACCTCTAGTCCGATTTCCATCATCTAACTCAAAAAACTTGCTAACATCCAATTTATCTATCCCAGAAACAATTTTAAAGAGCTCAATCATATCCCCTCTCACACACCTCCTTTCAAACGAGAATATATTTAATACCCTCAGTCTATCTATATATTCAAGGTGCCTCAGGGAAGGAATAATCTTTGTTGCCCTCCGTTGCACTGACTCAAGAAGGTTAATATCGTGTCTAAAATGTGGGGACCATGCCTGTATACAGTACTCTAGATGTGGCCTTACATAAGAGTTATAGAGTTTAAGAATAACCTCCTTACTTTTGTAACTGACATTTCTCTTAATAAAACCCAGCACTCTATTTGCCCTATTTCTTGCTTCAATACACTGCTTAGAAAACCTTAATGACTTATCTATTACTACTCCTAGATCTTTCTCATCCTCTACTGAGCTCAGCCAATGCCCATCCATTTCATAGTTAAATTCTCTATTATCCTTTCCCATGTTAATAACTTTGCACTTATCAAGGTTGAAAGTCATTTGCCACTTATGTGCCCAGGATAACAATTTATTTAAGTCCCCCTGCACTTTAAAATTATCATCAATATCTTTAACTACAGCTGCTAATTTGGTATCATCCGCAAAAATTGACACTTTATTATTAACTGCCTCCCCAAGATCATTTATATAGATGACAAATAATAATGGACCGAGAACTGATCCCTGAGGAACCCCACTGATAACATCCCTCCACTCTGACTTTACACCATTTAGCACTACCCTTTGCTTCCTGTCTTTCAGCCACTCAGCTATCCAATTTGAAACACCCCCACATATCCCAATCATTTTTAATTTATGAACTAGTCTCCTATGTGGTACCTTATCAAATGCTTTACTAAAATCTAAGTAAATTATATCTACATTCTCTCCCTTATCTACTTGATCTGTTACAAACTCCAGAAAGTCTAGTAAGTTAGTCAAACATGCTCTACCTGATCTAAACCCATGCTGAGCATCGCTGATTAACCCCTCCCTCTCTAGATGTTAGCAAATCCCTTTTTTAACTATTTTCTCAAGAATTTTACAGACTACAGGAGTTAGGCTAACCGGTCTAAAGTTATTTGGATCCTCTTTACTACCCTTCTTGAAAATGGGGACTACATTCGCTCTCTTCCAATCATTGGGTATTTCTCCATAATCCAGTGACCTAGTATATAACTTCTCCAGAGCTATTGAGATACTTTCTACACCTTCTTTTAAGTATTCTAGAATGAATATTATCAGGGCCGGAGGCCTTGGTAGTATCTAAATCACCTATTAGTCCTTTTATCATCTTCCGATCCACACTAATGTTAGTAAACACCTCTTTTCCTGACCTATGAGTACTATACATAGGACTATTTAGTTTCTCTTTTGTAAATACTGATGCAAAATGACCATTTAGTACCTCAACTATTTCCTCATCAGTTTCTCTCAAAAACCCTTCATATTTGATAGGTCCTATTTTAACTCTGCCAGACTTGTTATTAAATTTATAGTAACTAAAGAACTTTCTAGGATCTTTGTTGCTATCCTGAGCTAATTTAATTTCTAACACCCTTTTGTTCTTCTTTATAATCTTATTTAACTCATTCCTAGCCATTCTATAATCACTTAAATTTTGAATATTATTTTGTACCTGTAATTTTTTGTATGCCCTTTTCTTCTCTGAAATTTTTCTAGCTATCTCCTGATTCCACCATAATGGTTTCCAACTTTTGTTCCTAATGGCCTTCATTGGGATACATTGTTCTTGGACTACATTTATTATATGCTTGAAAGTATCCCACATCCCATAAGCATCTTTACCTCTGAATTCTACATACCAGTCTACCAAATTTAGCAAGCTTCGAAGTTTTACATAATCTCCCTTATGAAAATTTGGAACTTTTTCAGCATTCTCGGTTATTTTACCCTTCTCAATTCCCAAGTTAAAACAAACTATCTGATGGTCACTATTTCCCAATGCTTCCCCAACAGTCAATTCTTGAACTAAATGATCACTGTTAGAAAGCACTAAATCTAATATATTGTCCCCCCTCGTTGGCTCATTAACAAATTGATTCAAAAAATTATCCTCAAAGCATTCTATGAACCTGCCACTTGTTCTATCCCTACCTATCATATTTTCCCAGTCCACAGAGTTTAAGTTGAAGTCCCCAATAATAACTGCATCTGTTTCACATCCCTTACTTATTTCCCTTATCATTAGTTCATCCATATCATCAGTCTGCCCAGGTGGCCTGTAAAAAGCTCCCAAATGTACCATTCTATTTTTAGTGAACCTAATATCTATCCAAAGTGACTCAACTCCATCCTGCTTTATTGAAGTATTTAAACTTGAAACAATGTTGTTTTTTATATAGATAATTATTCCTCCACCAATCCTACCTGTCCTTTGACTAATGTACATATTATAGCCCTGTAAATCAAATTCACTTATAGTGTCACTAAATTCTATTTCATTAACCCATGATTCAGTAACGCATAATATATCTATATCTTCATTGCTAATATAACTAAATAGCTCATCCTTCTTGTTTCTAGGACTACGGGCATTTGTATAGAAACAATTTAACCCCCCTATCCCTGAAGCACCTCTTGAAACCTGAATGACCTCACCTCTATCGCCTTGGAACCTATTTCTGTTATCTGCCAAGTCCATTCTACTTTCAGTACTATAATGTCCTCTCATAATTCCTTGACCACTATTAGTATCTAGTTTCCCCGCCCGCAAAGACCTAATAACACGATCATACTCCTCCCACAACACATCTACCCCCCTCCTACTCAAATGCAGTCCATCCATCGCATACATTTCTTTCATTCCAACAAACCTATCCCACACATCCACAAACATGACACCTTCCATCTCACACATCCTCCTCACATAATCATTCAGCCCAATTGCACGAGACATCCATTCTACCCCAACATCCATTCTTGGAAGCACACCTGTCACAACACCTTTCATTCTACTTTCTTTCAGCTTTTCAATCAACCTCTTGTACCTCTCACGTAACTCACATGCACCCATTCTTCACATCATTCACTCCTACATGTGTAATCACAACCGCATCCCTTGCACAGCCAGACACCAGCTCCTCATACCTATCAGACAGATCTCTTACTCCAGCACCCGGCAAACACACCCTCAAACCATTCAATCTACTTGCATTCAACTTCCTATCTAAATATCTAACTCGCGAATCACCGATCACAAGCATTTCAGTCAGACTCCTATTCCTAACCCCCACAGACCTAACTCCATCCCCACTCCTATTCTCATTCAAACTACCAGTCACTCGAACTCCACCCCCATCAGTCATATCACTTCCAGTTACTTCTTCTCTTAGGGCACTGAATCTATTAGTCAAGCTAATAGGTTCTGTGTCCCTCTAACTCACACACCTATTCTCCCCCTGGCTAACAACCTCAACAGAGGCAACCCTATTCTCACAAAGAACAGGAGAAGCCTCCCTAGCTTCATGTTTCCTAACCACTCTCCACTGTCCCACATCCTCACTAGGCCTATTTCTAACTAATCTAAGGGGGCTAACTTCACTATCACTAGAACTATCATATCCTACCTCCTCCACCGGCCCCCTACCTTCACCTGAAACATCTAACTGGCCTACCTCACCACCTAACCTATTCCCAGCTCTAGGCCTAACACTAAGTTCCCTCCTGAGCTCAGCAACTAACCCCTCCAGCCTACATATCCTGTCTAAATCCTGCCTTCTCATCCCCTCTAAATCTACAATGCATTCACGCAGCCCACATACAACACATGTATACCCCTCACCTAATACACCACAACCAATGCATACATTCTGAAACTCATGCTCACTTTCATCCCCAAACTCCATCACTTATTCAAACAAAGAAAGAACTTAAGTAGTAATAAGAAAAAAAAGAAGAGCAACTTAGCTTTCGCTGATTGTGGTGAGAAAAAAAAAAAAAGTGTAGAAAAATCTGAAAAATAGATCAACAGACTGAGAGCTCTATGAAACACGTGCTACCTGTTTGAAGGTCAGTCGAAGCCTCTTATTTGCACTATTTTTTGGCTCAATACACTGCTTTGAAAACTTCAGTGACCTATCTACTACTATGCCTAAGTCCTTCTCATCCTCAACTGAATTTAGCCAATGCCCATCCATTTCATAACTAAATTCCCTATTATCCCTTCCCACCTTCAAAACTTGGCATTTTTTAAGGTTAAAAGTCATCTGCCACTTCTGAGCCCAAGCTAATAACTTATTTAAGTCACTCAGCACTTTAAAGCTACTCTCCACTTCTTTGACTACAGCTGCCAATTTAGTGTCATAAGCAAAAATGGACACTATGCTATTTACAGCCTCCCAAAGATCATTTATATAAACTATGAATAATAAAGGGCCTAGAACGGATCCCTGGGGTATGCCACTGATAACGTCCCTCCACTGTGACCTCACCCCATTCAGCACAACTCTCTGTTTCGTCTTTCAGCCATTCAGTTATCCAATTCAAAACTTTACCACATATCCCATGCATTTTTAATTTTTGAACTAGTTTACTATGTGGAACCTAATCAAAAGCTTTGCTAAAATCTAAGTAAATTACATCAACATTCTCTTCCTTATCTAATTGTGTAGTAACATAATCCATAAAATCCAGTAAATTTGTTAAACGCGATCTACCTCTTCTAAACCCATGGTGAGAATCATTTATTAACCTACCATACTCTAGATGGTCAGAAATTCCCTTCTTAACTATCTTCTCAAGGATTTTACAAACTATACAAGTTAAGCTGGTAAATATGTAGATTAGCGACTCGAACAATGGAACATACTATTTCGTCCGTTTTCCAAAATGATTCACGTTTTTGGAGTACATTTAAGGGGACGGATCGTATGGGGGTAAACACAATGGGAGGACTATAATACGATGATCCTTAGTTTCATTAAATTGGGGAGGGTCTGGGGGCACAGCCCCCCAGTATATAATCCTAATTGTTTATAGGCTAATGTGCTAACGTTTACAGAGGTGAATGATTTAACCAAATCATGTCAGCACCTTTAATCATTTTCTAAATTATAATGGGGGTGGGTTTCTGACATTAGATGACTTAAATGTGCATAAATATTCCGGTCGGGGGGTGAATGAAAATGTTTACCAAAAAAACACGGTATAAATTTAAGGGGACGGCTTGTGTGGGGGTAAACACAATGGGGAGAACCACACTACGATGATCCTGAGTTTCATTAAATTGGGGGGTCTGGGGGGCACAGACCCCCAGTATATAATCCTAATTGTTTATAAAATAAAAAAAATTGTGCCAGCTATAATTTGAAAAGGACTCAAACATGCATGAATATTCCGACAAGGGTGAACGATAATATTTACCAAAAAATATGTAGACGAGTGGCCCGGCCGATAAGATGTACTATTTCATCCGTGTTCCAAAATGTTTCACGTTTTGGGAGTACATTTATAGGGGACGGCTCGTGTTTTGGGGGGTAACACAATGCCTGTATACAGGCATGGTCCCCACATTTTAGACACGATATTAACCTTCTCGAGTCAGTGCAATGGAGGGCAACAAAGATTATTCCTTCTCTGAGGCACCTTGAATATATAGATAGACTGAGGGTATTAAATATGTTCTCGTTCAAAAGGAGGCGTGTGAGAGGGGATATGATTGAGCTCTTTAAAAAAATTTCTGGGCTAGATAAATTGGATGTTAGCATGTTTTTTTAGTTAGATGATGGAAATCGGACTAGAGGTCACCACTTGAAAATTAAAAAGCAAGGGTGTAGGTTGGATTTAAGAAAGTATTTTTTCACCAATAGAGTGGTAGACTTCTGGAACAAATTGCCGCGGAAGGTAGAAGGTAGTACAACTTTAAATGTATTTAAAGAGTAAGTTGGATGAGTTTATGGGGAGGGAAGGTTGTGATGGTTCCTAAGTTTTGTATATATTAATATTGTTTGTATATATCTATAGCTGCATGATTTAGTTCTTGACAAGCCTTGATTGGTGATACCCTTGTTTCTGGATGCAATCCTCTGGATGTAGTTTTAACGGGGTTGCCACATTACTTAGAAAAATAAGTCGTCAGATTTCACTCACACTGAATGGCTAGACAGAAAATCGCATTTCACAAGGTCGTTAGCAGGCCTGGGCACCATACCTTAAAGGGTTAAAAAGGAACCTTAAACTAAATTTCCCCCCTTTCAAAATATCATGTTGCTAAAATATAGAAGAAATATAAAAATAAATTTTCTGAACTTCACCATTTGTAATTCTTGGGGTTTTAAAAAATTCACAAAATTTTGATACTTATATTTATTTCTAAACTTCACCATTTTGTTTTTTGATATTATAAAAGAATTATTTGAAATAACTTTGATAAAAAAACATAACTCATAACCAAACTAAGATGAGATTATTATTCAAATACTCAAATAAATCCCCTTCTTAAATTATAAAAGTTAGTGAAGTGATGAACGCTACTTATTATTTTATTCAAAATGCATATTTATGTTTATAATTTCTTTTTCTTAAGGTGTGAGGGAATCTTCCTGTGCCAGGGAGGTGCCACAGGGATGGATGTTCTGAGTGGTATATAACATTGTGATAAGTTATTTAAAATGCTAGTGAAATGGTTTACCATCTGGTTTATGTCAAAGTGTAAGAATTCAAGGTCCCAATCGTAGCCAGAAAGAACAGTGGATATTTGAGTATAGCTACGCCTTGAACAGTTAAGTGATCGGTAATATGTAGTGTCAGGTGGGACAGGTGTTTGAAAGAAATAGGAGGAATGTACCAGGATGTGACCACTGTTAGGGAAAGGATAATTCAGTGACTCTCTCAGGGTCTGATGTTAGCATCAGATCTAAAATGTTACTGGAAGCAATGAAGGTAAATTCATGCACATGTTGGTGCAGATCAAAGGTTAGAAATGTTGCAATCAATTTCCAGGTCGGTCTACCTGATAGATGGTAAATTATAATCTCCTAAGAGAATGAATTCCTTACCAAGGCTAAAATGTAGAATAAAAGCTAAAAGATTTTGATCATCCTCAGGTGTAATAGAGGGGAGATGATAGACAGCTAATAAGTATAGATTAAAACAATGGAGATATATCGGCAGGGTGTTAGGGGGATAGGGAATGTCTGAGCAAACGGTTGCATTTAATGAATTCTTGACATTATTACCAACACCATACTTGGGCCCTGGGGAAACAAAATCATTATAGAAAAATTGGTAGTTGGTCATTTTTAAGGTAGCACATGATACAGAGTCTTGCAACCATGTTTGTGTAATGACGAAGATGTCAATGTTATTTGTTAAGCAGAAATAGTGGACTTAGAAAATCTTGTTGGTTAAATTGATGGTTTTCCTTCCATCATCTTTAAGAAATGTGCATTAGCTCTTTCTTATCCACTTTATCTTATCTTCAACAAGAGCATTACATCAATGAAGGTACCAACTGAATGGAAATCTGCCAACATTATGCCATTGTTTAGGGTGGTATACATTCAGTCACTTCGAACTATAGACCAATTAACCTGACTTCAGTCTGTTGTAAGTCTCTTGAAAGAATTATTGTTTCCCATATTAATATATTTTGTCAAGCCAATAACATCCTTTCGCCTCATCAATTTGGCTTTCATGCAGGCTTATCTGTGTCTGACCAGCTTCTGAGCACTTATGATTATATCAGCAATCAAGTCGACTCTGGCCAAGCTGTTTATGTACTATTCTTTGACTATAGCAAGGCCTTTGATGTCATTAACCATCAGCTGCTTCTATTAAAGCTTTCACTGATAGGCATAGTTGACTGACTGCTAGGAAGGATAAGAGATTTCCTGTGTGGTAGGAAAATGAAGGTTGTGGTTCAGGGCTCTTCTAGTCGTGAAGTCAATATATCAAGTGGGGTTCCTCAGGGCTCTGTAATGGGACCAGTCTTATTCTTTGTATATATAAATAAGTGTGCTTGAGTTTGCTTTTGTAGGCCCAACACTATACCTGTTTTTGATTATTTTATTGGGAATTTTCCTCTTCTTAATAAATCCTCCTTCAGAGTTCTTGGTGTTCTGGTGGATTCCTCTCTTAAATTTCATTTACATTTTAGGGAAGTGTTCAGCAAAGTAAATGGAGTTGCAAATGGTATTCTTAGGGAACAGTTTGCTGGTCTCCTGATTTTATGAAACAAGTTTTTATTTCTCATGTTCGTCCTATTATTGATTTTGCAAGTATACTTTGGAATACTGGTTATGTTGGTGATTTGAAACTCCTGGAATTTGTACAAAGAAGATGGACCAAAAATGTTGAAGGATTCATAAATTTGCCTTATATCAAGTGTTTAACAAACCTAAATTTGTTCTCTATCAAGGGTAGATTGCTGTGATCTGATTTGATCATGGTGTGGAAAATTATGAATGGCCACTGACCCCATCTTGAACACTTGTTTGCATATGCTGACAGTGTTCACACCAGAGGTCATACTAAGAAGATTTTTGTACCTAGGTATTTCACAGACGTTAGAGCTCATTTCCTTTCAGTTAGGATCATAAATCTCTGGAACACCCTTCCTGAAGAGTTAGTATCTGCTCCTTCCTTGCAGTCTTTTAAAAGTAAATTGGCTGTCTTCCTTGGTGATTCCCTTTTTGAAATTTAATGGCTTTTCTCATTGTGTCTATCATTAGCCAACCATATTGCTTCTCCTTGTTGTCACTTTTCTTTGCTGTTCTGGTTGGAGAACACAACAGTGACTGGTGAGGAGAAGACCCTCATTGAGGTAAGCTAACCTCCGGGACTCCCAAGGCCAAAGCTATGGGTGAATCGGGACAGCTTAGCTGACCATCGTGGATCTTAGTATGGGGGCACTTCACGTTTGTTATTTAAAAAGGTAGGTTACTTATCAGTGTTCAGGATTGAAGTTAACAGAAAAGGTTAAGTTCGCAGCTAAGGAAGTCTGGAAAAGACACAACCGCACACTTTGAAGGGCAAAAGAAAGATCCCTATGCTAATGTTACACGCACTACAGAGATAATTGGGACACTTTGATGTAGCTTCTGCCGATGTTCTACCTTTCACTATTCCCAAGTTAAAATGAACCATCTTACTTCTTGGAGTTTATTTCTGTGGCTCTCTATTTGAAACTCTTCTGGTTCATCAGGTGGGCCCTAAAAAATTACTTAGGCAAATAAATAGCATTATACTTTATACGCCGCATTTATCGTTTGATCTGTTAGAGCGTATGCCTTGGTTAATAGGTGCATTTTCAACTTCTTAAATACTTCCATTTTTGTCGAATTTAGGATGGACTACAGTAATTTATTTAACAGTTTGGCTGAACAATATCTGAAAGATCTTTTCTCGTATTCAAGATTAATTTGTGGGACAATGAGTTGATTACGACAACCATCTCTTCTGGAAAGGTGTCTAAATAGGTAAGCTGGACATTTATTTTCTAATGCCAAATGAATTATAAAACGTAACTTGTATTCGACTCGTGCTTTGAGTGGTAGCCAATGTAGATTTATCAGGCTAGGTGTGACTCTGTCTCTTAAGGTGGTATTTGTTACCAGTCTTGCAGCTTTATTCATCACTTGTAATCGTTTCAGGCGATTGTTTGGTAGGTGATAGTAAAGGCTGTTGCAGTAATCTAACCTAGTGAAGATGTGGTTTGCTGTCAACATCTTAAGGCAGTTTCTGTTCAAGAACTTTCTTATGAAATAAATATTTCTCAGATGGTAATTTGTTGCCTTGACCACCCCATTTATTTGACCTCTAAAAGTCAGATTTTCATCAAAGAGAACACCAAGATTCTTAACCATAGATTCAACTTTTACTTGGTGAGAATTAATCACAATGTGTTCCAGGCTATATTCTAAGATGAGTCAGGTTCTTTTTCGATCCCACAAGCATCAATTTGGTCTTATCCTCATTTAACTTTTGAAATTTCTTCTTTAGCCAGCATTTGATGGTCATAATAAGGTCAACAACTTGGGCAATGCTCAGGTTAACCACATTGATGATAGATTGTCCCTGACTATCATCTGCAAAGAGTTTGTATTCAATGCCGAACCATTGGAATGATCACTATTTTCCAATGCTTCCCCGATAGTCAATTCATGAACCAAGTGATCATCATTTGAAAGAACCAGACTCGTTTGGTACCCCTTGTTGTTTTACTAACAAATTGAGTAAAAAAATTATCCTCAAAGCATTCTAGAAACTTACAACCTGCTCTATCCCTTCCTATCATATTTTCCTGATCCACAGAATTTAAATTAAAGTCACCAAGGAGAGAGAGGACAGGTGGTGGGTTGATTATTTATATCAGAAATAGCATTTCTTCAAATCTAAATAATTCTATAAAGCAAGAAGAAGTTGAGTCACTGTGGATACATATTAGGGTCAGTAAAAATAGGATAATACACTTGGGAACCTTTTACAGGCTGCCCGGACAGACTGACTGTATTGATGAGCTAATATCAGGGAAATAAGTAAAGGATGTGAAGTAGATACAGTTATTCTTGGTGACTTTAATTTAAATTCTGTGGACTTGGAAAATATGATAGGAAGGGATAGAGCAAGTTGTAAGTCTATAGAATGCTTTGAGGATAATTTTTTTACTCAATTTGTTAATAAACCAACAAGGGGTGCCAATATCTTAGATTGGTTTTTTCAAATGATGATTACTTGGTTCAGGAATTGACTGTCGGGAAAGCATTGGGAAATAGTGATCATCAGATGGTTCATTTTAACTTGGGAATAGTAAAAGGTAGAACATGAACAAACTCTACAAACCCCCAAATTCTTATAGGGGCAATTACGATAAATTATACAACTTGCTAAGTGGGATATAGAATTCAGGGGCAAGAATACTTATGAGATGTGGGACACTTTTAAGACTATACTAAACATAGTCCAGGAGCAGTGTATTCCAAAGGAGGCTATTAGGAAGAAATCTAAGAAGCTATTGTAGTGGAATCAGGAGATAGCTAGGATTATTTCTGAGAAAAAAAGGGCATACCAGAGATTACAGAGAGAAAGGCTTGCAAAATGATACAATATAATGATAATAGCAAACATTACATACAGGCTATATTTTATCTTTCATTTTATTTCATTTTGTTTAGTCTGATTTTTCGCCTCAGTGGAACTGCTGTTAACTTTTGTTATATTTGCTACACTGAAGGTGCCAACAGCTCTCGTCGCATCCCCAGGGGAAAAAAAAAATAAATTATCTAGTTTTCTCTTTGAATTTTTCAATAACTAAGCTCACTTTTTGTAAAATGAACTCATAAATTTTCAAAAAGTGCCTGAAGGATGATTCCAAATTTTACCGTAATTGCAGCCCTGCATATATACAGGGTGGCCCATAAGTCCGAGGACACTACAGTTACATACAAAAATTACATTTGTTTTCCATTAATAACATAGTTTATACAAAAGTTGTACATGGAGTGTTGTGGGACTTATGGACCACCCTGTTATATATATATATATATATATATATATATATATATATATATATATATATATATCTATGGCGTGTAAAGGGGTCTAGATAGAGATAGTACCTTTGTTGTCTGACAGCTGCATCCTACCTGGTAGGGTAGATGTGCACCACTGGTACTCATCCATCTCTTAAACTCATGCTGGCTCCAAGCGCCACACCCTGGTACACCACCTCAGCCAGCAGGCTAAACCATATGAGGTGATAGTGTTTACACTCCACCATCAAGCTAGGCAGAGGAGCTGCCTCTAGCAGCCAATGGCTAGACAGGTGAAGGAGAGCCTTGACTGATACATTGGACAAGTGTAGGGCAATAAACCTTCCAAATCAGGAGTGGAGCCCCGAAGGCTGACCAGTGCGCTGTGCTCACTGACTCCGGCAGCTCCTGCAGCCAATCTAGTGCCAAACATACTGCTCTGCATTCCTTTGGATGACACCGGCGAGGCCGAGAGGGGGATCTTGATGACTGGGTAACCCAGGATCTCCATACACTTTGCCCAGACCTGCATAGAGGGGGGAGAAGATGTGGTAAAAAAGAAGAGCGTGCAGATGACAGAGAGCAGAGTCAGCGCCCTCAGCTGACACCATCTTCACACATAGCAACTGCAACAGGGCCTGTCATTCAAGGATCGGGTTGTACAGACACAGCTGGCACTGCAGTTCCACCACGGACCAACTTCTATGATGCAATCTCTATTGTCTTCTGAGAGAGAAGGATGCCAATAAATAATATATATATAGGAAAATTTCAAGAAATCTTGAGACAAATGGTACAGTTAGTATAGAGCAAAAGTTGATAACCTACATTACTTGTCCTGGGGCCAGGTATCATTCCGTGCCAGGTAGGTGACTTTTCAGAGAGCCATTTTAATGCACCCCCAAAAAAGGCATTTTTCAAGAGATCACCTTATAGTTATCTAGCTTACAATCACAGAAAATGGAAAGGTTAAATAAATTTTCTACCATTATTTAGCAAAGATAATGGTGTAAAATAATCTTAACCCTAATTATAGAAATATTGAGACTGGGAAGCTCTTGTGAGTGATTAGGAGGCTGAAGAATTTTTTTACTATGGTGCAGGATAATTTTCTTACAAGTTATAAACCAACCCACAAAAGGGTGATAATATATTGGATTTAGTTCTAACAAATAGGGAAGAGGGTATTAGCGATAAAGAGATCGGGGAAAATTTGGGAGATAGCAACCATTGTGAAATCAGATTTAAGTTATAATGGAACGAGGTTATCAGTAGAATAAATAAGGTTAAAGTCACAGACTTTAGTGGTCTGAGGAGGTATCTGGAGATGGTTGTTAAGCAACTACTGAGTGAGGTCAGATTGGGAAATGTGATGTCATTGAGAGAGCAGGCAAGGGGGAAGATAACCTTCAGGTAGAGAGCAATGGTGTTGATCAGGAATATGAGACAATGATTAAACAGTTAATTGCTGGATAGAACACGAACATTCTATATAGTTAGATTAGAGACGAGGCTGTTGACCCTAAAAAGATAAAATCAAGCATCATATCGGCATTAAAAGGGGAATTTATTGGAAAATAAAAAATGGTGAGGTTCAATTAGAGCAGATATGAGTTAACTTGTGACATTAAAAAGTTAATTAGGGTAGCAAAGAGAACATGACATAATTTTACGGATGACAAAAGCCACAAGGGTCTATCAAAGGTCATCTGCATCTGTCAAAACCCACCCACAAAATGCATCCATAGGATTGTGTCAGATCATGCATCTACAATATACAATTTAAATGTCAGATCATACATCTACAATATACAATTTGAACCATACACAGGAATGTGTTAAAAATAAAAAGCATCATCATCAAGACTCATCAAAATACAAATCAATCATAATATACAATAATAAAAAACTGCATCCACAGGAATGAGTCCAGAATACCCCCCACTGTAGGAGACATGTGACACACCAACGCTTGCCTGACTGAACACGATACGATGACCGACCCAACCATCGGATTTAACGAACTTCAATTTTTTTAAACCCCATGGAGTTCAGTCAGGAAATTTGGTTTGTTATATCCAAAATTAGTTATATCGAGGGTTTATTGTACTTTCAAATGCAACAGTGCTGGGACTAGATACTACGTACTCCAGTAAACTATCAAGTGTTAACAATTCTTGCATCAAAAAACTAAGGTTCTGTAATGCAGCTTCAGTAGCTTGAGTTGGTGTCCTCTAGTCTAGGACTGGGTGCTGGTACCTCTGGTTGCAAGTTGGAAGAATTGGTTGGCATTGATGTCACCCCTGGTTCTTCGTTCCTCCAGGGTAGTTAGCCCCAGCCTAGCTAGTCGCTCTTTGTATGATAGGTCCGACAGTTCCGGCACCAACTTTGTTGCTTTTCTCTGCACTTTCTCTAGCTTGCTTATATCCGAGGCAACCGAGTTTAAACTGCATATTCCATCATTGTCCTAACCAGTGCCAGGTACAAGGCCAGACACATTTCAGCATTCATGAAAGAAAAGATGTGTCTAATCCTCCTCATCATCTGGTTGGCCTTTGCAGTAATGCTGTCAACATAGGCTCCTGTCTTCAGATTGTTGGAAATGAGCACACCGAGGTCCCTTTCCAATTTCGAGACACTGAGTGCCCCCTCCACCCCTTGGTGTACCTGTAACCTGGATTATTACTTCCCACATGCATAACACTACACTTTCGTTAAAACTGAGTAGCCACTTGTTACTCCAGTCCTGAAGCTTTTCTATGTTGCGCTGTAGAGTTTCTGCATCCTTTGGTGTCTTAATTCTTCTATAAATCTTTGCATCATCAGCAAATAACTTTGCAGTAGATTTACACCATCCAAGACATCATTAATAAATATTAGGAAGAGTACTGGACCCAGGACACTTCCCTGAGGGACTCTGCTCTAAGCCTCTCCATTCACCACAACTCTCTGATGTCTGTTATGCAGAAATGCTTTAATCGAGTTTTATATCATTTCCCTGATCCCTACAGCATGCAGCTTAGCAATAAGCCTTTTGTGTGGAACAGTATCGAACACCTTCCTACAATCCAGGTAGATTACATCCACACTATCATGCACATCAACCACCGTCTCCAGGTCTTCCAGATACTCTTAACAGATGTGTTAGGCATGACCTTTTTACCCTGAATCATGACCCTCTGGATGTTCTACCATAGTTTTCCTGATTAATCTCCAGAATTTTGCATGGGACGGATGTTAAGGTCACTGGGCAGTAGTTCGACAGGTCTGTTCTTTTTCCATGCTTGAATTTAGGTGTGACATTAGCTTGGCACCAGTCTGCAGCTACTGTACCAGTTGTGAAGGATACCTTGTATATGTTCCATAGAGGAAGGGTCAGGTTAGTACTGCACTCTTTGAGGACTGGGATGGATACCATCCGGCCCGGTGATAAGCTGCTTTTCAGCTTCTTTATTATGTCTTCCACTGAGAAATTGCATTTAAGGAATCCTATACCTTCAAAAAAGCTGTTGTTAGCCGAGCGGATACAGCGTTCGTCTCCCAATGTCGCAGTACTAGGTTTAATCCCAGCATGAGCGGCCACAAACGTGAATGGACATAGAGAGATTTGGCTACCAATTGGTGGATGCGCTGTGCTCATCCCTGTATTCAGGTAGGTAGATCTGACACTTCTCACCACACATATAGCCAATTACAACACAGCTTTCTTTCTACTCCCATCTTCGCAGCATTTTTAATTTCTGAGCCCCTGCCTTTTGCTAGAGCAACAAGCTTTGCAGATGGACAACATCTACATGCACTATGCATTCCCCGCTGCCGCACTTCTCAGTTTCAGCGTTGCTTTTTGGCAAGTACGGTAAAGCAGTGGAATGATCTTCCTGCAGAAGTTATGCAGGAAGATCTTAATATCTTCAAACGAGGTTGCAATACTGGATTAAGGGTGGGTGTTACTGCCTCATAATTTTAATATTGATTTGATTTTAATAATTTTAAACCTTTATTTACACATTTCAATTTCTTTCTTCTTTATTCATTCTTTCTTACTTGACATATGGACACTGTTCTGTGGGAGCTTGTTTTAAGTTCATGGACGCTTGGCTTTTCCCCACAAGAATTTTGTGTTCATTATCTCAAATAATAGTAATACAGCACATTCTCTGTTCCAAGGAATCCTGCCAATGGGTATCTATATCCACATACCTCTGATGTGGAACAGGTCCCTCTGCCCCAGTGCAATGAAGGTTCCACCTGAACGCTGTTATGTGTCAAAACATAATACTTCCTGGCACCTCTCCCTCAAAGAGGACCGGCCCCTTGTGCCCTCAGGCTCACCATAATAGTCATACTGATCTTTATTTCTTTCATTATCCAGTGGGAGATATCCCTGGATAAAGGAAGGTTAGTGAACCACTACTACTATACCTTCAAAGGAGCATGGAGGGTCAGGTAAATTGTCTTTCTCCTGTTGGAATACCTTCTGGAACTCCCGGTTCTCGGATAGTGGTTTTGCTCCAGCAGTATGAGGGAAAAGCTCTTCTGTTTGTTTTCACTTCACGGGCCAAACTCTGCTCAAAGGCAAACTTTGCTTGCCTTACTGCTATGGTAGATATGTTCCTTTTTGTGCAGTAGTGTTGGTACCCGTGTCTTGTTTTCCCTTAAACATACCTTGCCCAGGCTTTTTCCTTTGCCTCAATCTTCCTCATCACACCCACAGGCATCCACTTCAGTTTATCCTTCCCAGTTTTGTCATTAGTGGTATACACTTGTCAACAGCATTATTTTACTCCCTCAAAAAGAGAGCCCACATCTCATTCACAGGTTCATCCTTAAGTAATACGTCCCAGTTTATCAAACTTAGTCATTGGTTCATTTTTTCAATCACCTCTGAAATAGTTGTGTTTACAGGAAGAGCATTTCCTTCCAACTCAAAAACAAGGACCACATGGTCTACCTTACTATTACCTTGTTCCTAAACCTAGACTAGGCACTAACCTCCCTCCTTAGCTCAGAACTAGCTCTTGAGCCTACATATCATCTCTAAATCACAATGCATTTATGCAATCCACATGTGACCACATGTATTCCCCTCTACTATTATGCCTTAAACATTGCAAACCCCTACAGATTTATGCTCAGAATAATTCCATGCACTTAGCCATTTTGCATGAAACAACTGTAAATAGAAGAACTAATTCAAGCACATCCACCCCCCAAAACAGACCTTAAATTCTTTATTGGTAATTCAATTTAAGTGAATGGATGGCTTACCTTAGTGAAAGTAAAGAGGCAACAGAATCAGGGCTCATAAGGAGTGCCTCTTCTCAGTTTACATTCAGTGTCAAACTGGTCATATCTATTCTTAAACTACTGACTACCTACTCAGTAAGACTGTTCCATTTGTTTACCACCCTGGGGCTAAAAAACTTGTTCCTCTTTGATGTTATATGGCGCAGTTTCATCAGCTTCAGGTTGTATTCCCCCTGGTTTGAAGGTGCCGGTCTCTATGAACTAACTGTAGATAGTTGTCTTCACCAATCTTGTCAAACCCTTTAGGATCTTAAAGGCTTCAATCATATCACCTCTGGTTCTCCGTTCTTCAAGGGTAGCGAGACCTAGTTGGGTTAGTCTCTGTTCATACATGTATCCCACTAACTGGGATTAGTCTGGTGGCTCTGCTGAACTTTCTCCAGTTCTGTATATCCCCTTTGGTGTATGGGGACCATGCCTGACTACAATATTCAAGGCATGGTCTAACCAGGCTCTTGTATAAGACCGGCAGCCTCTCAAAATCCAGACAGGTCATAGTATTTTTCAGGAGTCCAAGCATTGAGTTGGCATTCGCTGTAGCCTTGGTTACCTGCCTTGAGGGTTTTAGGTCGTTGGTGATGATGATCCGAAGATCCTTTTCCTCGTTTGTTTGTTCTAAATTGGTTTGTCCCAGATAATATTCATATCTTGGGTTATTCCTTCCAATATGGATGACTTTGCATTTATTTTCATTAAATTGGAGTAGCCATTTTGGCTTCATTTATGTAATTTATGCAGTGTCATGCCATCTTCTGCACCCATGATCCAATTGTATATTTTAGCATCGTCAGCGAAGAGTTTACCATTTGCCTGTGTAGTCTCAAGTAAATCATTGATTTAAACCAAGAAGAGCATTGGACCCAAGACACTTCCTTGTGGGACCCCACTCCACACTTGCAGCTCTTCTGAAAAGTCACTCCTTATACTGACTCTCTGCTTTGTGTTGCTTAGGAACTGCTGTATCTATCGGGAGACATTTCCCCTCACTCCAAGCGCATCCAGTTTCGCTAGTAGGTAGCTGTCTCCTTTCTCCACCGCATTTTCTACGTCTATTAGGTATTCCAGCATTTGAGTTAGGCAAGATATTCCAGTTCTGAACCCACGTTGATAACTCTTGAGTAGGTGGTTATTTTCTAGATGATCTATCTCCCTTCTCAACAGCTTTTCCATTATCTTAAAGGTATAGAGGTGAGAATTACAGGTCTTTAGTTCAGAGGACTGGTCCTGCTCCCTTTCTTGAAGATAGGGCTGATGTTGCCTCTGGTCCATTCTTCTGGTAGTTTCCCTGTGCCTATTGAAGCCTGGTATATCCTCCAAAGTGGGTATGATAGTTCTGCAGCGCATTCCTTCAACACAGTTGGGTGTACTCCGTTGGGTCCAGGTGCCAATTCTGCCTTGAGGCCCCCTATCATAAGCTTCACATCTTCAACTGTGAAGTTACAATTCAGCAAACCTTCTCCCTGCACAATGTTGTTTAATTCTGGAGTGTCATTTCCAGTATCCATGGTGAAGAACCTTTGAAATTCTCTGTTAATTAGGAAACATGCTTCTGGTAGCGTGGTCATTGAGCCATCAGGATATTTAAGCTGTAGTACTTTTTCCTTGATCCTGGATTTACTTGGGGTATACACATAGAAAACTAGAGGGTTTGATTTGAGTTCAGTGACAGTTGCCAGATGGGCTTTAAAAAAAAAAATTGAGTTCGGTGGAGAGTTTCTTCTCATACCTAAACTTTGCATCTATGACCGCTCATGTGGCATAATTTCCCTTCCTACAATAGTTAGTGTATCTTGCTCTTGGTCTTCTCTGTCAGTATCTTAACCACGCCTCTCCTTTCTCATTGATTTTAATGATAACTTTCCGTTATCCATTTGGGCTTGTTCTTTGTTCCAGCTAGGTAAGTTCTCTGTAGTGGTACACAGGTCTCGATCACTATGTTGTACTGGTGTAGAAATACTTGCCACATGTCTTCAATACTTCTCTCTGCAAATTCCTCCTCCCAGTTGACATTACTAAACATGCTGGTGGCTCTTGTATAGTCACCTCTCCTTTCTCATTGATTTTAATGATAACTCTTTCCGTTATCCATTTGGGCTTGGGTTTTGTTCCAGGTAGGTAGGTTCTCTGTAGTGGTACACAGGTCTCGATCACTAGGTTGTACTGGTGTAGAAATACTTGCCACATGTCTTCAACACTTCTCTCTGCAAATTCCTCCTCCCAGTTGACATCACTAAACATGGTGGCTCTTGTATAGTCACCTCTATAATAGCTTCTCTTAGGATTCTGTTGTGGTTCTGTAGGTATTTCCCCTTTGATTAAAAATCCGGAAAAATGTAAACAAGAGAGAGATTAAATTAGTTACAGTTCTGAAATGTAAACAAAAAATATAGTGACACTGATTCTGATCCTTAAAAGGTCTCATTTGAGTTATCAATATTTAAGTTTTGTTCAAGTATCTTCTCAAAATATGGTTGTTGCAACCTATATTCTTTCTGAGAGCTTACAATATTTATTTAAATCTTCTTTAAAACAGATGTTTTATAATTTAGGTCAAAGAATTAGATTTTATTTTCAGCTTTTTGAAAATAAGTGAAATAAGAGCAAGAAATCTTTGAACTTGTTTTGAACTTTGGACTATATCTAAACATTCATTTTTTAGAAAAGTCTATGGAAAACATTGAAAAAAATAGTGATATTAGCACAAATAGTAGGAATAATTTATTTTTAACTGAGAAATTTGATGTTAAAGTAAGTAATATATATATATATATATATATATATATATATATATATATATATATATATATATGTTGTTTGACTTCACAGTGTATAAGTGAGAATGGATGGAGGAAGTAAAAATCTGTGTTTCTGGATTTAATACTTCTTCCACTCATTCTCACATAAATTATATATATACAGCCGCAGCAAAATGACTTGAGACCTACCACATTTTTTAAGCATATTAATGTGTATTGTATTTAGCATGATGCAGTTACAGTGTGTATAAATTTTTTTCTAGAAGTATCTGGCATCTTTGGCAATGGTCTGTGCTGCCAATGACACTCAGTGCTACGCTAGACATGAGTGGGGAATGTTGTGTCTCTCCATACCGCATCAATAATCTGCAGCCTTTTGTTGTTAGTGGTTCCTGCTCAGTATTTTCCTACGGTCATTTTGAAATACCTGGAAAGTACTGTACTGCTAGGGAGAAAGCCTGTATTCTTGTGTGGAGACAAGAAAATGTCCCAATTAAGATGATATGTCAATGTACAGGAAGAGCAAAAGCAACCGTATTAAGGCTGCTGGCAATAACCCGGGGACTCCTACCCAACAACATTCTGTGTCAAGGCGAAGGAAGACTTCTGCTGCTACAGATGTCCTCATGAAGAGAGAATTGAAGAAGGACCCTCAACTGACAGCACCCCAATTGAAGGAATTGCATCCTGGACTGCTACAAAACGTTGCTGTTCTAACCATTCGGCATCAGCTGCAGAAGGACTTAGGACTTCCATGCCGCAAAGCCACCACAAAACCACTTATAAATGACCACATGAAGAAGCAACCTATTGCATTCACAAAGAAATATGCACAGTGGAGGAAGGTGATGTTTTCCAATGAAAGCCATTTCCAGGTGTTTCGGACGGGGTCTATCATGGTTCGACGCCTGTCATCTTCCGATTGATACAACCCAAGATACACTGTTCTGACAGTTAAACACCTCGATTCAGTGATGGTTTGGGGTTCTTTTTCTGGTGAGAAGGTCAGGGCAGGCCTTTACTTCCTTCCAAAGAACCAAAAGATGAACACTGATCGGTATATTGACATTCTGAATGACCATATGTTGGAAATGTTTGCCATTCACGAGTGTGAAATCTTTATGCCTGACAGTGCTCCCTGCCATACGGCCAAGAAGGTCACAAAGTGGTTCCAGGAGAGACAGATGGAGGTGTTAGAGTGGCCTGTGAATAGTCCCAACCTCAACCCCATAGAGAATTGTTGGCAGAAAATGAAGAAAACCATGTGCAGGAAGAAGACTCCAAACCTGGATACCCTCCAAGCAGAGCCGATGAAGGTGTGGTGCACAGAAATATCCTTGGATTACTTCAGGAACCTAAGTGATTCCATGCCAAAACGCCTCAACATGGTCATCAAGAATAAGGGCAACATGACTAAATACTAAACTATGTGGTTACTATGTATTGTTTAGAAGATATAGAAAGAATGCAAGTCATGTGCAATGGTACATGAATTGAAAGATAGCGCGATAACCAGTGTTCTTTAAATGAATGCAATGGTTTATTAAGAGAGTTTAGAAGGTTTACTGGGAAATTAATAGTATGCAAAGGCTTAGTGTATTTTTTGCGATGTGTAGATGATGAGGATGTATATATTCCGGTGCTTGTGGTATGATTGGAATGGTGAACATTGTGCATGACAGGTTTGAACATACCTATGTGGTGAGAATAAATTGTGGTGAGTGTATGAAAGGGTGTGTATTTAGTCCCGTTTTTGAGAAAGATTTATGTGGATGTAGGAACTATGTGTGAAGTGTGCTAGATAGGAAAGTATCAGAGAGTGTATCCTGCCTCGTCATTCTTAAAGCTAAGTGTAAATAAACCTTTTGTTATGGTAGCGATTGATTGTGTCTCTCTTCTGACAACTGTGATAGGGCATGTAGGAATGGTTGTGATGGTGGATCACAAGAGTAAGTTTGTGTATGTCATACTTGTGATGAATAAATCATCTTTTGAGTGTTGCTAGAGTAGTGAGTGATAGAATATTACCCATGTACATGTGTAGGTCTGCACGAATGTTGAATGATAATATAGACCTGAGTCTGTAGGGTGTGATTTGAGGAGATGAGGTGTGAATGGGGGATTGATCATGTGCGAATGATGCCATATGTACTTAGGATGAATGGTTTGGCTGAAAGAATTATAAGAATTGAATGTGAATGAGATGTTACGATTAATGGTGGGATGAATGTTTGGGAAGAGTACTTTGGTTGTAGAATATGATGGCGCATAAAGCAACAGGAATGTCTTGATGTAAATATTTGATGAATTTCAAGAGAAGAATTAAGTCACTTATGAGACTTAGTGAGAATGGTTGTGAGTTATGGAAAAAAGAGAGTGAAAGGTTAAAAGTTGTTCTTTTGGGGATAAAGTGATGAAAAAGATTGAAACTAAAGGTAGACTGAATGTGAATAAGTTGAAAGAGAAGTTTGTAGGTCCATTTGTGGGAGAAAAGTTTGGTCAAATGGACTAAGTTATGTGGTAGTGCGTTAAAGAGAGGATGGAAGTTTGGATGAAGGTAGAGCGCATCAGTGTCAGTTATTGGAAGTGGTATGAACCTCTGAATATTTGGTGCAACATAGGGTGAATGAGTTCCTCTTGGAAAATGTGGAAAACTATGAGGGAGTGAATGTTATAGTTAGTGCTTTAAAAGGGAATTAACTAGTGTTAGTTGAGCATGAAAGTGGGAAGCATAAGAGGAAACGGTCGAGAAAGGATGGATGGATGGAACAATTTGGTGAGAGTGAGATGGGAGTGTTTTAAGGATCTTTGCAAGATCGAGATGGAGTATATGATAGAACATAAGAGTATTTGTAAGTTTCCTTTGAATGAGCCTATGTTAGCGAGTATAAATGGGATAAGTGTGCAATTGGAAAAGGAGTTGATGAATGCTATGAAAGAATGGGAAGGATTGATGGATGAAATAGAAAAGTTGGTTGAGGATTTGAGTGAGATTGGTCAAGGAGTTGAGATGTGTGTGATTGGATGAAGTGCATGTAGAAGGAGACACAGACTGACATGATGAAGAACAAACATATGACAGAAACATTGTTTTCCCTGTGACTAGGAGAGGAGGCAACGTGAAAGAGTATGATTTGGTTATGCCGAAAGTTTTATGAGTGAGGGATGATTGTGAAAATAGAGATTGAGGCATGGTGAGGTGAGGCAAATTTAGATGGGAGGGATGTAGTTGTTTGTATATTTGCCTCTCCCTACCCCTTGATGAGGGTGTGTATGGGGGGCTCAGTAGATCTTCGCAAATGGTCATCCATTATACCCCACATTCATGATCTCATTTCCTCCACAGAGGAGGGAGGAATACAGATACTGGTGGAATACATTGTGAGGTGAAAGAGAACTAGTCCGAACAAGCTGGAGCTGGATAAGTAACCAGATGAGAATTTAGTCTGTGAGAGTAGGTATGATTGTATGTTATTGGTAGGGATGTTTGAGTTTAGCTGTGAGTCCATGATTGAAATGCCTTCTCTTTTTCAGCTACTGGATTCTGTCAGTTGAGTGTGAGAATCCTGACATTGTCCCTAAGCAGTAGTTTAGAACCTTGCACCTCCTAGTTCCCTGAAACTTGTGAACACTCTACTGAATCCCCTGAACTGTACGGCAACTCCTTGAAAGAAAGCGAGGCCTCCTCTCCCCTTGATATCAGTTTATCCTTTGGCCTTGTTAATATTTTTATTTATTTTTATATTATCTGTATAGTTTATTAAAGGTGGGGCAGAGAGGATGGACATTTTTGAAAATTTTGCAAAATCATTCATTTTAGCTTCAAAAATCATTTATTGACATTGTTTTTGTATTGAATTAGCATTTGACAAAATCATGTGTGTAAAACAACATCTCTCATGTGGTGTCCATTTTCATTGATGCATTTCTGAAGTTGTTCTTGGAAGTTGGCCTCCACTCTTTTCAGCATTGCTCTATCGATTTGGTTGACTTCCACACGAATAGCTTCCTTCAAATCATCCAATATACTGGGTTTATGCTCATACACACGTGCCTTGAGGTTTCTCCACAAGAAATAATCACACATGGACAAATCAGGGGACTGAGGGGGCCAAGGAGTTTCAGCAACTTGGAAATGAGGCAGTCACTAAAGAGAGGCTGAAGAACGTCCATTGATGCTCTGGCTATCTGGGCCAGTGTTCCATCTTGCTGAAACTACACATGTCAGATGGGAATATGTTTTCATTATAATTTAGGCAGAAAGTTGTTTATCATCTTGATGTAATGCTCGGAGTTCACAGTAACAGCATTTCTATTATGGTTATAAAAAAACTAGAGACCAATGATGCCAGCTTTTCCAACAGCACACCAAACTGTCACCTTTGGTGTGCAGTTATTTATCATACCACTGAGATGAAAGTGAGCTTCATCACTATTTAACTAAATGAAGTCATTTGCCTCAAAAATTGCTTCCATCTGACATGCAAAGTTAAGTTGCTGTGCATAGTCCTCTGTTCTTTTTTGTTGTGCGATGACCAATTTGTAGGGGTGGAAATGTGGGTCTTCATGCAAAATACGCCTTACTGAACATTTCTCGATGCCATTTTCAGTTGTATGTCCCTGAGCAGACCGATCCAGACTGCCCAACCAAGCTTGTCTGATTCATTCCACATTTTCTAGGGTATGTACCATTTTGGGGGCTCCCGCCGGTCGTCTATTCATTAGTGTACCTTGTGTATAAAGTGCATGAACCCAACATAAAATTGTGTTACGAGTGGGAACAGCCTAATTTCAAGTAATATTGAATCAGTGATGAAACTCACACAGTAACTGCTGTGAAAGACTTGTTATTGTTAACAAAACTGTCATAGATGAACACACGGAGCTCTATCATCCACAGCACAATAACTTCACCTGAAAATAAGGAAAAAATGCTTAGACACAACAAATCAAATGGTACCTGTTGGACATATGTCCCTCCCCCTGGGGCTCAGTAATAGCCATTTCTAAAACGTCCATTCCCTTTACCTCACCCTGTAGTAAGATTGTATATACATATTGTTTGTGATTGTTTTGGGAGTTTTATATTATTTTTGTACAATTAAAGTTATAATTGCATCTCCTCTCATTGTCCCTTCAAACACCCAGGCAGCTGTACCTGACCTGGCAGGCAGTGTTACTGTAGGTAATCTGGCCCCTGCTACTACAATGAGATTATAAAAAACTCTAAAAACTATAAGTTGTAAATTAACTTTAAAGTCCATATACATACATCTTTTCGGTAAAATTGGAATTAAAAATAAGATTGCTTAATTCAATTTTTAAGGCAAGCTATTTTTTAGCCTTTGTAATAAAAATTTAACAAACTTTTTTATTAAGGGACATGTCTAATTTTTTGCTTATTTTAGGAAGCTTCTACTCTCCTCGGAACACAAGAAATAAAGGAAGAACTCTTTGAAGCTTCAATTAATAGTAACTGTGATGATACTGTTGAGGTAAGTGGTCCAAAGAAGTCTTCTTTTTTTAAACTTAATATTAAATACATAGCTTGATTCATTTAATCTTAAAGAGAGTTTTACCTTTTCTTTTTCACATTTTGCTAATTTATTGTGCTCTTTTTTTTATAATAAAAAGCTGTTGTTTACATTTTAAGAAGCTTCCCTCCAGCTTCACTCCACTATAGATTCAATTTTATTGTTTTTAGTGCCTCCGCTCTTTGTAAAAACTTGTTTCTTTGGTTTATGGTACCTATTCTCAAGCCAAGTAATATGGTTGGCAATGTTTGCCTATAACAACTTTCTTATCCTTAGCCCATTCACTTTTTTTCACTCCAATTCAGGTCTGATACAATGCAATGATAAGGGATGTCTTATGCCTTAATGTTAAGAAAGATAACCTCTGCTCCTGGCCCCTCCAGGCCTATGAACACGGTCGTTTCTGCACCTATTCAGAAACCTGCTGGTTCTACCCATCCAGGGCACTCCCCTGGTAGAGCTAGTGGCATAAAAGGGTTCACACCTAGCCCCAGCGTAACCAGGGCTCCCCCTCCTTCCCCCAACATAACCATTTCCCATAAGGTGAAAAAGCAGCTCACCTCCACCGAGTCATTAGACTTGCAGGAGGCAACACCCCTGTAGTTGGTTGTGGGGCCATCTTCCAGGATGTCTAAGCTGCCTCCTGAAAGGAGGACAGCACTAATGGAGTTTCAGCTCCTACCTCCACACCAAGTGGTAGGCTAGGTGAATCGAAGACGTTGGATCCTCCAAAGGAGGGCCCCCCCACCTTCAAAACTCCACCTGCCTAATAAGGTTTTGAGGTGGAGGGAGGAAATGTCTTGCATGGTGAGCCCAACCTTTCCCGATTAGTCCTCGAAGGCAACAGTGCATTGTCTGGCCAACATCACCCTAAGTTCTTCCTCTGGGAAGTGGACAGCCATCCTTGTAGGGGTCTTCTCTTCGAAGAGGGCCCCTGCATATGCAGGGGATGGATGAGCTGCGGAGGCTCATCTCATCCTGTTTTTCCTTAGTAGTCTTATTGCAGGAGACCATGCTGGGCGCATGCCCCCTGCCCACCCTCCCAGGGTATAAGATGTTTTGCGAACTCCACCACCACAGGATGGGGGCCAGGCAGGAGGATGCACCATTTCCACCCATCATGATGTCTCTGTTCTTCTCTTTGCTTTAGATACCTCCTTTCAGACAGTAGCTGTGCAGCTGCACCTAGATAGGAGGTATACTGTTATTTCCGTGCACATTCAACCGTCAGCCGACTTCAATGTGGAGGACTTCCACCGCATTGTGGCACAGTTGCCGAGATCCTTTCTCTTACTCGGGGATCTGAATGGTAGACACCCTTTTTGGGGAGATTACTCAATCATTCAGATCGCGCTGGACTTTACCTCCAGAGGCGGAGAACCCTTCAACGACAGGTTTACTGTGAGTGAGTTGCGCTCCGCTCTTGCTTCGTCCGCGGCACCGCCCATGGTCCGTACGCTATGCTTCTACACCTGGGTGAGTGAGGCATGGCCTTTCTGTTAGATTTGTTCAATAGGATCTGGGTGGAGGGTCTCCTCCCAGATTCCTGGCGAATCGCTACTGTGCTCGCCTTTCGCAAGCCGAGGAGAGATCACTCTACTCCGACCGGTTTCCGCCCAATCTCTCTAACCTCTTGCATGTGCAAGTTGTTGGAGAAATTGGTAAATGTTAGATTAGCCTTTTTCCTGGACAGCGGAGGCCACCCGTCTTTTGCACAGTGCGGCTTCCGCAAGTTTCACTCCACGTCAGATGCTCTGCTCCGACTTGAAAATGCCGTCTGCGAGGCTTCCTTCGTAGACAGCACTACGCCACAGTGTTTTTCGATCTGGAGAAGGCCTATGATAGCGCATGGCGATACGGTATCATGGAGACTCTCCACACGAGGGGACGCCTCCCAATCTTTATATCTGAATTTTTGCAAGATCGTCGATTCCGCGTATGGGTGGGGGAAGCCCTTTCCGGCCCAATGGAGCAGGGAAGTGTCCTCAGTGTCACACTCTTTGCCCTGAGCATCAACAGCATCACCTCGATGCTGCCGGAAGATGTTCTCGCTATGCTCTACGTGGGCGACCTTTCAATCTCATTTGGCGCGGCCCAGATGCCAACTCTGGAGTGTCGACTCCAACAGGCATTGAACCGCGTCTCTCGCTATGCCGAAGCGCACAGGTTTCGGTTTTCCTTGGCCAAGACTAAGGTGGTGCACTTCTGCCGTCATTCACGGCTCCACCCCGACCCAGATTTGTTTCTTAATGGGGTGCGCCTGGATATGGTTGAATCGCACCGTTTCCTTGGTCTTGTATTCGACCGACGCCTCACCTGGGAGGCTCATATTCGCAGCCTTATGGTCTCTTGTACCCGCACCATGGATATTCTCCGCTCTGTGACGTTCAGCGCTTGGGGCGCTGATAGGGCTACTGCCCTACTTTTTTATCGATCCTTTTTTCGTTCAAAGCTCGACTACGGATGCGAGTTTTATGCATCCGCAGCCGAGCGTTTATTGCAGAAGGTGGATTCGATCCACCACACCGGCCTTCGCCTGGCGACCGGTGCCTTGGGCACTTTCCCCATTGAGAGCCTGTTGGTCAATGCTGGGGAGATGCAACTCGCTCTGCGCCGCGTGCAGTGCATCACTTGCCTGTACGCGTGAGCACGGCGCCTCCACCAGTCGCCAACAGCTTTCACTGCATCCACAGCTGATCTCGACGGTGCCTATGCCGCTGAGAGACTCCAGTCATACCCTAAGCCCTTTGGGTTTAGGGCCAGGAAACTCCTTCGAGAGGTAGATATAGCTCTCGAGCCAGTGGCGCCCCGGAGTCTGCCCAGATGCCACCCTGGAGGGTACCACATTTGGCTATTTGTCGCCACGCCTCTGCTCCCAAAACTTGTACTGCGCCGGGAGTATTGCGTTTGACCTTTTTGGAGCACACATCGTGTCACGCTGGAACCGTGCCAGTGTATACGGATGACTCCAAGTCCCAAGAGGGGGTCGGCTTCCACGCCGTATCCTCTCTGTTTGAAGTCAGCGGGGCTCTACCAGGCGCTGCGTCTGTCTTCACGGCCGAGCTGGTGGCAATACACCACTCGGTACGGGAGATTACGCGACGTGCCCGGTTCGGAGACCGGATTGTGATCTATAGCGACTCACAAAGCGCCCTGAGTGCTCTCGGGGCATTGGAATCTCCGCATCCCCTGGTTCGCGATATCCGTGACGCCACTGTTTTGGCGAGCCGGGTGGATGTCGAGATTATCTTCTGCTGGGTTCCTGGACATGTAGGAATTGTGGAGAATGAGGGCGCCAAAGAGTCTGTGAGGACTCTGCGACTGGACCAGCGTTTCGCTCTTCACACCAACTACATGGCAGGAATACAAACAGCTCTTCGGACTGCTTGGCAAAGAAGATGGGAGACGGTCGAATGGGAACTTAAAGTTGCGTGCCATTGCGCCGCGACTCTTCCCAAGGTTTCAGGTTGCTTTCTGTCGTCTCCGAATTGATACACACTCGCGGGACGCACCGCCATTTGATGGAGCGCTCACCAGCGCCCTACTGTGAAGACTGCGTTGCCCCTCAGACTGTTTGGCACATTCTTGTTGAATGTGCCAGTCCGGGCGATCTCCGCGTACGTTACCTGTCCCGATACCGCGATGTGCGAGGTTGCTACCGCCTGTCCCTTGTACTCGGTATGGGTTCGTGCACTCTGACATGTGGACATTTTGGAGGAGACCGGCCTCCTCCCCTATATTTTACTGTTGTTGTTTTTTTGTAGGTCGCATGTTCCTACGCCGAGGGGAGGCGGGCCTATTTCCGATGCCGGAGCGCACCTCCTCCTTGCTTTGTTTTCTTGTTATTTTTTTAGCGTTGTTATTTGTTATTTACATAGTTATTTGTTTTCCTGGTTTTTGTTACTAGTTTCTTAATATAGCCTAGTCATAGGCTGTGTTATGTATGGCGACTTATGCCCAAGTAGGTGGTCGCCAGATGGACTACCACAATGGAAAAATAAAATTGGGGAGATCAGATTGTGATTGGCCTCAAAAGGAGGCGAGATCAATGGTAAAAAACTCCTAACATTTCTTTTTAATTTCTTATTTTTTTAAATTATTTTATTTCAGTTTTTATTAATTTATTATTATTTCAGTTTGTGTGAAACTCCGCCCTCACAGTGGTAGCATTCTTAGTTCCTTGTGTAGTGTGGCTATTGTGTGGAATTGAATATTCTATTCTTTCTAGGAAGGAATTGAAGAGAGTTCTCTCAAGGAAGAAATTAAAGAAGAATTTCTCGAAGTTCCAACTTCCTTTGTGTCTGAAGGTGTAGAGAAGTCAGAGTGCGGAAGCGACGACTCAGCTGAAGCGATGCAAGAAGATTCCTATCAGTCAAAGGTAATTTTTAAAAAATCTAATGTCTTTTTCCTTTTGATTTGCTTCCATTTCTGTAGTGGGTTTCATTCATCACATTTTTAAAGAAAGACAGAAATAGTGGCATTTAAGTCTTCCCTCTTGGGGGGGGGGGTATAAGGGAAGTGGAGTGCCTCACCTGTTGTTTGTTGGGGGGTGGGGGTACAATCCTTGTGGTCAAAAAGTTATGCTGAGGTTAACCCACTTTTTTTTCCAAAAAATAAAAATAAACTTTGCTTGTGGAATTCTTCAATTGATGTAACCCTCACTCGATGATGCACTGCAGCACATAGCCCCCTATTGCTGTGAAGGGTCATTTAATATGGACAAGGATGGGGAGTGTTTTGCTCAATAGAGTCTAAACAGTTTGGTAGTTTTTTTTTATTGGCTGTGATTGATGCTCGCTGTCACTGCACCTCCCACTCCCACCCCAACCTAAAGGAAAGTAAGTTGATAATGTTTCATTTCTTCACTACTCATAACTATGTAAAGATGTATCAATACTAATATATACACACACCTATTTGTACAACTTGGTAAAATTTATTTTTAAAATTAAAAAGCTGACACTATTTACTAGGGAGGTTACCTCCGTGGCTGGGCATCGTGGTGGGGATAGGTAGGTGGAGCTCGTAGCCATGGCAACCAGTCCACCTAAGAGAAAGATACCTGAGTTCCAAACCCTGGAGCCATAGGCATAATTTTCCTCTTCCAGAAGATCCTCTGTGAGTATCTGTGAGTGGTTTTTAAAGCGCTGCACTGACCAAAAGTTCCTGAGTGTACAACCACTGCTTGGACCAATTGGTCCTCTCATGGTTTTAGGCCTATGGAAAATTCCATTCAATTCTTAATGACAGTTTTTCTCCTCTGCTGACAGAGTCCTCCATTTTCTTAGCATGTTACTTTAAGGGTTAATAAAGTATCATATTTCTATTTTTATATGTGTGTGTGTGAGGTCTCTTTCACTCCATTTGACCCGACTTGTTCTTAGTTTGCATTCACACTTCCTCCACACTTTAAAAAGAGTGTGTGCAACTTTTATGAAGTTTAGAAAGAGGTTGTGCAGCTCTTAGGAAGTTGAAAAGGAGGGTATCCAGCTGTAAGGAAGTTTAAAAAGAGTGTGTAGCTGTTATAAAGTTTCAAAAACATCTGCAGTTGTTATGAAATTTAAAACTTGTTCAGCTGTTTGAAAGTTTAAAAAGAGTGTGCAGCTCTTTTGAAGTTTAAAATGAGTGTGTGTAACTGTTATAAAAATTAAAAAAGAGTGTGTACAGCAGTCAGTAAGTTTAAAAAGAGTGTGCATCTATTATGAAATTTTCAAAAGTGTGTACAGTTGTTAGAAAGTTTAAAAAGTGTGTGCAGCTCTTTTGAAGTTTACAAAGATGGTGTGCATCGTATCCAGCTGTTATCAAGTTTCAAAAGCATCTGCAGCTGTTACGACATTTAAAATGTGTGTGCAGCTCTTAAGAAGTTTAAGAAGCATAGGCAGCTGGTACGACATCTAAAAAGTGCGCAGTTCCCAGGAAGTTTAAGAAGCGTCTGCAGCTGTTAGGGCATGTAAAAAGTGTGTGCAGCTGTTAGGACATTCAAAATGTGTGTGCAGCTCTTAGGACATTCAAAATGTGTGTGCAGCTCTTAGGAAGTTTAAAAAGTGTAGGCAGCTCTTAGGACATTCAAAAAGTGTGTGCAGCTCTTAGGAAGTTTAAAAAGTGTAGGCAGCTCTTAGGACATTCAAAAAGTGTGTGCAGTTCTTAGGAAATTTAAAAAGTGTGTGCAGCTCTTAGGACATTCAAAATGTGTGTGCAGCTCTTAGTAAGTTTAAAAAGTGTAGGCAGCTCTTAGGACATTCAAAATGTGTGTGCAGCTCTTAGGAAGTTTAAAAAGTGTAGGCAGCTCTTAGGACATTCAAAATGTGTGTGCAGCTCTTAGGAAGTTTAAAAAGTGTAGGCAGCTCTTAGGACATCAAAATGTGTGTGCAGCTCTTAGGACATTCAAAAAGTGTGGGCAGCTCTTAGGACATTCAAAAAGTGTGTGCAGCTCTTAGGAAGTTTAAAAAGTGTAGGCAGCTCTTAGGACATTCAAAAAGTGTGTGCAGTTCTTATGAAGTTTAAAAAGTGTGTGCAGCTCTTAGGACATTCAAAATGTGTGTGCAGCTCTTAGGACATTCAAAATGTGTGTGCAGCTCTTTAGAAGTTTAAGAAGCATAGGCAGCTGGTACGACATCTAAAAAGTGCGCAGTTCCCAGGAAGTTTAAGAAGCGTCTGCAGCTGTTAGGGCATGTAAAAAGTGTGTGCAGCTGTTAGGACATTCAAAATGTGTGTGCAGCTCTTAGGACATTCAAAATGTGTGTGCAGCTCTTAAGACATTCAAAATGTGTGTGCAGCTCTTAGGACATTCAAAATGTGTGTGCAGCTCTTAGGACATTCAAAAAGTGTGTGCAGCTCTTAGGAAGTTTAAAAAGTGTGTGCAGGTCTTAGGACATTCAAAATGTGTGTGCAGCTCTTAGGACATTCAAAATGTGTGTGCAGCTCTTAGGAAGTTTAAAAAGTGTAGGCAGCTCTTAGGACATTCAAAAAGTGTGTGCAGCTCTTAGGAAGTTTAAAAAGTGTAGGCAGCTCTTAGGACATTCAAAAAGTGTGTGCAGTTCTTAGGAAGTTTAAAAAGTGTAGGCAGCTCTTAGGACATTCAAAAAGTGTGTGCAGCTCTTAGGAAGTTTAAAAAGTGTAGGCAGCTCTTAGGACATTCAAAAAGTGTGTGCAGTTCTTAGGAAGTTTAAAAAGTGTAGGCAGCTCTTAGGACATTCAAAATGTGTGTGCAGCTCTTAGGAAGTTTAAAAAGTGTAGGCAGCTCTTAGGACATTCAAAAAGTGTGTGCAGCTCTTAGGAAGTTTAAAAAGTGTAGGCAGCTCTTAGGACATTCAAAATGTGTGTGCAGTTCTTAGGAAGTTTAAAAAGTGTAGGCAGCTCTTAGGACATTCAAAATGTGTGTGCAGCTCTTAGGAAGTTTAAAAAGTGTAGGCAGCTCTTAGGACATTCAAAATGTGTGTGCAGCTCTTAGGAAGTTTAAAAAGAGTAGGCAGCTCTTAGGACATTCAAAAAGTGTGTGCAGCTGTTAGGGCATGTAAAAAGTGTGTGCAGCTGTTAGGACATTCAAAATGTGTGTGCAGTTCTTAGGAAGTTTAAAAAGTGTAGGCAGCTCTTAGGACATTCAAAATGTGTGTGCAGGTCTTAGGAAGTTTAAAAAATGTAGGCAGCTCTTAGGACATTCAAAATGTGTGTGCAGCTCTTAGGAAGTTTAAAAAGTGTAGGCAGCTCTTAGGACATTCAAAATGTGTGTGCAGCTCTTAGGAAGTTTAAAAAGTGTAGGCGGCTCTTAGGACATTTAAAATGTGTGTGCAGGTCTTAGGAAGTTTAAAATGTGTAGGCCGCTCTTAGGACATTCAAAATGTGTGTGCAGCTCTTAGGAAGTTTAAAAAGTGTAGGCAGCTCTTAGGACATTCAAAATGTGTGTGCAGCTCTTAGGAAGTTTAAAAAGTGTAGGCGGCTCTTAGGACATTTAAAATGTGTGTGCAGCTCTTAGGAAGTTTAAAAAGTGTAGGCAGCTCTTAGGACATTCAAAAAGTGTGTGCAGTTCTTAGGAAGTTTAAAAAGTGTAGGCAGCTCTTAGGACATTTAAAATGTGTGTGCAGCTCTTAGTAAGTTTAAAAAGTGTAGGCAGCTCTTAGGACATTCAAAATGTGTGTGCAGCTCTTAGGAAGTTTAAAAAGTGTAGGCAGCTCTTAGGACATTCAAAATGTGTGTGCAGCTCTTAGGAAGTTTAAAAAGGGGGGGCTGCTCTTAGGACATTCAAAATGTGTGTGCAGCTCTTAGGAAGTTTAAAAAGTGTAGGCAGCTCTTAGGACATTCAAAATGTGTGTGCAGCTCTTAGGAAGTTTAAAAAGTGTAGGCAGCTCTTAGGACATTCAAAAAGTGTGTGCAGCTGTTAGGGCATGTAAAAAGTGTGTGCAGCTGTTAGGACATTCAAAATGTGTGTGCAGTTCTTAGGAAGTTTAAAAAGTGTAGGCAGCTCTTAGGACATTCAAAATGTGTGTGCAGGTCTTAGGAAGTTTAAAAAATGTAGGCAGCTCTTAGGACATTCAAAATGTGTGTGCAGCTCTTAGGAAGTTTAAAAAGTGTAGGCGGCTCTTAGGACATTTAAAATGTGTGTGCAGCTCTTAGGAAGTTTAAAAAGTGTAGGCAGCTCTTCGGACATTCAAAAAGTGTGTGCAGTTCTTAGGAAGTTTAAAAAGTGTAGGCAGCTCTTAGGACATTCAAAATGTGTGTGCAGGTCTTAGGAAGTTTAAAATGTGTAGGCAGCTCTTAGGACATTCAAAATGTGTGTGCAGCTCTTAGGAAGTTTAAATAGTGTAGGCAGCTCTTAGGACTTTCAAAATGTGTGTGCAGCTCTTAGGAAGTTTAAAAAGTGTAGGCAGCTCTTAGGACATTCAAAAAGTGTGTGCAGTTCTTAGGAAGTTTAAAAAGTGTAGGCAGCTCTTAGGACATTCAAAATGTGTGTGCAGCTCTTAGGAAGTTTAAAAAGTGTAGGCAACTCTTAGGACATTCAAAATGTGTGTGCAGCTCTTAGGAAGTTTAAAAAGTGTAGGCAGCTCTTAGGACATTCAAAAAGTGTGTGCAGTTCTTAGGAAGTTTAAAAAGTGTAGGCAGCTCTTAGGACATTCAAAATGTGTGTGCAGCTCTTAGGAAGTTTAAAAAGTGTAGGCAGCTCTTAGGACATTCAAAATGTGTGTGCAGCTCTTAGGAAGTTTAAAAAGTGTAGGCAGCTCTTAGGACATTCAAAAAGTGTGTGCAGCTCTTAGGAAGTTTAAAAAGTGTAGGCAGCTCTTAGGACATTCAAAAAGTGTGTGCAGTTCTTAGGAAGTTTAAAAAGTGTAGGCAGCTCTTAGGACATTCAAAATGTGTGTGCAGCTCTTAGGAAGTTTAAAAAGTGTAGGCAGCTCTTAGGACATTCAAAATGTGTGTGCAGCTCTTAGGAAGTTTAAAAAGTGTAGGCAGCTCTTAGGACATTCAAAAAGTGTGTGCAGTTCTCAGGAAGTTTAAAAAGTGTAGGCAGCTCTTAGGACATTCAAAATGTGTGTGCAGGTCTTAGGAAGTTTAAAAAGTGTAAGCAGCTCTTAGGACATTCAAAATGTGTGTGCAGCTCTTAGGAAGTTTAAAAAGTGTAGGCAGCTCTTAGGACATTCAAAAAGTGTGTGCAGTTCTTAGGAAGCTTAAAAAGTGTAGGCAGCTCTTAGGACATTCAAAATGTGTGTGCAGCTGTTAGGGCATGTAAAAAGTGTGTGCAGCTGTTAGGACATTCAAAATGTGTGTGCAGTTCTTAGGAAGTTTAAAAAGTGTAGGCAGCTCTTAGGACATTCAAAATGTGTGTGCAGCTCTTAGGAAGTTTAAAAAGTGTAGGCAGCTCTTAGGACATTCAAAAAGTGTGTGCAGTTCTTAGGAATTTTAAAAAGTGTAGGCAGCTCTTAGGACATTCAAAATGTGTGTGCAGCTCTTAGGAAGTTTAAAAAGTGTAGGCAGCTCTTAGGACATTCAAAATGTGTGTGCAGCTCTTAGGAAGTTTAAAAAGTGCAGGCAGCTCTTAGGACATTCAAAAAGTGTGTGCAGCTCTTAGGAAGTTTAAAAAGTGTAGGCAGCTCTTAGGACATTCAAAAAGTGTGTGCAGCTGTTAGGGCATGTAAAAAGTGTGTGCAGCTGTTAGGACATTCAAAATGTGTGTGCAGTTCTTAGGAAGTTTAAAAAGTGTAGGCAGCTCTTAGGACATTCAAAATGTGTGTGCAGGTCTTAGGAAGTTTAAAAAATGTAGGCAGCTCTTAGGACATTCAAAATGTGTGTGCAGCTCTTAGGAAGTTTAAAAAGTGTAGGCAGCTCTTAGGACATTCAAAATGTGTGTGCAGCTCTTAGGAAGTTTAAAAAGTGTAGGCAGCTCTTAGGACATTCAAAATGTGTGTGCAGCTCTTAGGAAGTTTAAAAGGTGTAGGCAGCTCTTAGGACATTCAAAATGTGTGTGCAGCTCTTAGGAAGTTTAAAAAGTGTAGGCAGCTCTTAGGACATTCAAAAAGTGTGTGCAGTTCTTAGGAAGTTTAAAAAGTGTAGGCAGCTCTTAGGACATTCAAAATGTGTGTGCAGCTCTTAGGAAGTTTAAAAAGTGTAGGCAGCTCTTAGGACATTCAAAATGTGTGTGCAGCTCTTAGGAAGTTTAAAAAGTGTAGGCAGCTCTTAGGACATTCAAAATGTGTGTGCAGCTCTTAGGAAGTTTAAAAAGTGCAGGCAGCTCTTAGGACATTCAAAAAGTGTGTGCAGCTCTTAGGAAGTTTAAAAAGTGTAGGCAGCTCTTAGGACATTCAAAAAGTGTGTGCAGCTGTTAGGGCATGTAAAAAGTGTGTGCAGCTGTTAGGACATTCAAAATGTGTGTGCAGTTCTTAGGAAGTTTAAAAAGTGTAGGCAGCTCTTAGGACATTCAAAATGTGTGTGCAGGTCTTAGGAAGTTTAAAAAATGTAGGCAGCTCTTAGGACATTCAAAATGTGTGTGCAGCTCTTAGGAAGTTTAAAAAGTGTAGGCAGCTCTTAGGACATTCAAAATGTGTGTGCAGCTCTTAGGAAGTTTAAAAAGTGTAGGCGGCTCTTAGGACATTTAAAATGTGTGTGCAGCTCTTAGGAAGTTTAAAAAGTGTAGGCAGCTCTTAGGACATTCAAAAAGTGTGTGCAGTTCTTAGGAAGTTTAAAAAGTGTAGGCAGCTCTTAGGACATTTAAAATGTGTGTGCAGCTCTTAGTAAGTTTAAAAAGTGTAGGCAGCTCTTAGGACATTCAAAATGTGTGTGCAGCTCTTAGGAAGTTTAAAAAGTGTAGGCAGCTCTTAGGACATTCAAAAAGTGTGTGCAGCTCTTAGGAAGTTTAAAAAAGGTAGGCAGCTCTTAGGACATTCAAAAAGTGTGTGCAGTTCTTAGGAAGTTTAAAAAGTGTAGGCAGCTCTTAGGACATTCAAAATGTGTGTGCAGCTCTTAGGAAGTTTAAAAAGTGTAGGCAGCTCTTAGGACATTCAAAATGTGTGTGCAGCTCTTAGGAAGTTTAAAAAGTGTAGGCAGCTCTTAGGACATTCAAAATGTGTGTGCAGCTCTTAGGAAGTTTAAAAAGTGCAGGCAGCTCTTAGGACATTCAAAAAGTGTGTGCAGCTCTTAGGAAGTTTAAAAAGTGTAGGCAGCTCTTAGGACATTCAAAAAGTGTGTGCAGCTGTTAGGGCATGTAAAAAGTGTGTGCAGCTGTTAGGACATTCAAAATGTGTGTGCAGTTCTTAGGAAGTTTAAAAAGTGTAGGCAGCTCTTAGGACATTCAAAATGTGTGTGCAGGTCTTAGGAAGTTTAAAAAATGTAGGCAGCTCTTAGGACATTCAAAATGTGTGTGCAGCTCTTAGGAAGTTTAAAAAGTGTAGGCAGCTCTTAGGACATTCAAAATGTGTGTGCAGCTCTTAGAAAGTTTAAAAAGTGTAGGCGGCTCTTAGGACATTTAAAATGTGTGTGCAGCTCTTAGGAAGTTTAAAAAGTGTAGGCAGCTCTTAGGACATTCAAAAAGTGTGTGCAGTTCTTAGGAAGTTTAAAAAGTGTAGGCAGCTCTTAGGACATTTAAAATGTGTGTGCAGCTCTTAGTAAGTTTAAAAAGTGTAGGCAGCTCTTAGGACATTCAAAATGTGTGTGCAGCTCTTAGGAAGTTTAAAAAGTGTAGGCAGCTCTTAGGACATTCAAAAAGTGTGTGCAGCTCTTAGGAAGTTTAAAAAGTGTAGGCAGCTCTTAGGACATTCAAAATGTGTGTGCAGCTCTTAGGAAGTTTAAAAAGTGTAGGCAGCTCTTAGGACATTCAAAATGTGTGTGCAGCTCTTAGGAAGTTTAAAAAGTGTAGGCAGCTCTTAGGACATTCAAAAAGTGTGTGCAGCTGTTAGGGCATGTAAAAAGTGTGTGCAGCTGTTAGGACATTCAAAATGTGTTTGCAGTTCTTAGGAAGTTTAAAAAGTGTAGACAGCTCTTAGGACATTCAAAATGTGTGTGCAGGTCTTATGAAGTTTAAAAAATGTAGGCAGCTCTTAGGACATTCAAAATGTGTGTGCAGTTCTTAGGAAGTTTAAAAAGTGTAGGCAGCTCTTAGGACATTTAAAATGTGTGTGCAGCTCTTAGGAAGTTTAAAAAGTGTAGGCAGCTCTTCGGACATTCAAAAAGTGTGTGCAGTTCTTAGGAAGTTTAAAAAGTGTAGGCAACTCTTAGGACATTCAAAATGTGTGTGCAGGTCTTAGGAAGTTTAAAATGTGTAGGCAGCTCTTAGGACATTCAAAATGTGTGTGCAGCTCTTAGGAAGTTTAAAAAGTGTAGGCAACTCTTAGGACATTCAAAATGTGTGTGCAGCTCTTAGGAAGTTTAAAAAGTGTAGGCAGCTCTTAGGACATTCAAAAAGTGTGTGCAGTTCTTAGGAAGTTTAAAAAGTGTAGGCAGCTCTTAGGACATTCAAAATGTGTGTGCAGCTCTTAGGAAGTTTAAAAAGTGTAGGCAACTCTTAGGACATTCAAAATGTGTGTGCAGCTCTTAGGAAGTTTAAAAAGTGTAGGCAGCTCTTAGGACATTCAAAATGTGTGTGCAGCTCTTAGGAAGTTTAAAAAGTGTAGGCGGCTCTTAGGACATTTAAAATGTGTGTGCAGCTCTTAGGAAGTTTAAAAAGTGTAGGCAGCTCTTAGGACATTCAAAATGTGTGTGCAGGTCTTAGGAAGTTTAAAAAGTGTAAGCAGCTCTTAGGACATTCAAAATGTGTGTGCAGCTCTTAGGAAGTTTAAAAAGTGTAGGCAGCTCTTAGGACATTCAAAAAGTGTGTGCAGTTCTTAGGAAGCTTAAAAAGTGTAGGCAGCTCTTAGGACATTCAAAATGTGTGTGCAGCTGTTAGGGCATGTAAAAAGTGTGTGCAGCTGTTAGGACATTCAAAATGTGTGTGCAGTTCTTAGGAAGTTTAAAAAGTGTAGGCAGCTCTTAGGACATTCAAAATGTGTGTGCAGCTCTTAGGAAGTTTAAAAAGTGTAGGCAGCTCTTAGGACATTCAAAAAGTGTGTGCAGTTCTTAGGAAGTTTAAAAAGTGTAGGCAGCTCTTAGAACATTCAAAATGTGTGTGCAGCTCTTAGGAAGTTTCAAAAGTGTAGGCAGCTCTTAGGACATTCAAAATGTGTGTGCAGCTCTTAGGAAGTTTAAAAAGTGTAGGCAGCTCTTAGGACATTCAAAATGTGTGTGCAGCTCTTAGGAAGTTTAAAAAGTGCAGGCAGCTCTTAGGACATTCAAAAAGTGTGTGCAGCTCTTAGGAAGTTTAAAAAGTGTAGGCAGCTCTTAGGACATTCAAAAAGTGTGTGCAGCTGTTAGGGCATGTAAAAAGTGTGTGCAGCTGTTAGGACATTCAAAATGTGTGTGCAGTTCTTAGGAAGTTTAAAAAGTATAGGCAGCTCTTAGGACATTCAAAATGTGTGTGCAGGTCTTAGGAAGTTTAAAAAGTGTAGGCAGCTCTTAGGACATTCAAAAAGTGTGTGCAGTTCTTAGGAAGTTTAAAAAGTGTAGGCAGCTCTTAGAACATTCAAAATGTGTGTGCAGCTCTTAGGAAGTTTCAAAAGTGTAGGCAGCTCTTAGGACATTCAAAATGTGTGTGCAGCTCTTAGGAAGTTTAAAAAGTGTAGGCAGCTCTTAGGACATTCAAAATGTGTGTGCAGCTCTTAGGAAGTTTAAAAAGTGCAGGCAGCTCTTAGGACATTCAAAAAGTGTGTGCAGCTCTTAGGAAGTTTAAAAAGTGTAGGCAGCTCTTCGGACATTCAAAAAGTGTGTGCAGTTCTTAGGAAGTTTAAAAAGTGTAGGCAGCTCTTAGGACATTCAAAATGTGTGTGCATGTCTTAGGATGTTTAAAATGTGTAGGCAGCTCTTAGGACATTCAAAAAGTGTGTGCAGTTCTTAGGAAGTTTAAAAAGTGTAGGCAGCTCTTAGGACATTCAAAATGTGTGTGCACCTCTTAGGAAGTTTAAAAAGTGTAGGCAGCCCTTAGGACATTCAAAATGTGTGTGCAGCTCTTAGGAAGTTTAAAAAGTGTAGGCAGCTCTTAGGACATTCAAAAAGTGTGTGCAGTTCTTAGGAAGTTTAAAAAGTGTAGGCAGCTCTTAGGACATTCAAAATGTGTGTGCAGCTCTTAGGAAGTTTAAAAAGGGTAGGCAGCTCTTAGGACATTCAAAATGTGTGTGCAGCTCTTAGGAAGTTTAAAAAGTGTAGGCAGCTCTTAGGACATTCAAAAAGTGTGTGCAGCTCTTAGGAAGTTTAAAAAGTGTAGGCAGCTCTTAGGACATTCAAAAAGTGTGTGCAGTTCTTAGGAAGTTTAAAAAGTGTAGGCAGCTCTTAGGACATTCAAAATGTGTGTGCAGCTCTTAGGAAGTTTAAAAAGTGTAGGCAGCTCTTAGGACATTCAAAATGTGTGTGCAGCTCTTAGGAAGTTTAAAAAGTGTAGGCAGCTCTTAGGATATTCAAAAAGTGTGTGCAGTTCTCAGGAAGTTTAAAAAGTGTAGGCAGCTCTTAGGACATTCAAAATGTGTGTGCAGGTCTTAGGAAGTTTAAAAAGTGTAGGCAGCTCTTAGGACATTCAAAAAGTGTGTGCAGTTCTTAGGAAGCTTAAAAGGTGTAGGCAGCTCTTAGGACATTCAAAATGTGTGTGTAGGTCTTAGGAAGTTTAAAAAGTCTAGGCAGCTCTTAGGACATTCAAAATGTGTGTGCAGCTCTTAGGAAGTTTAAAAAGTGTAGGCAGCTCTTAGGACATTCAAAAAGTGTGTGCAGCTCTTAGGAATTTTATAAAGTGTAGGCAGCTCTTAGGACATTCAAAAAGTGTGTGCAGTTCTTAGGAAGTTTAAAAAGTGTAGGCAGCTCTTAGGACATTCAAAAAGTGTGTGCAGCTCTTAGGAAGTTTAAAAAGTGTAGGCAGCTCTTAGGACATTCAAAATGTGTGTGCAGCTCTTAGGAAGTCTAAAAAGTGTAGGCCACTCTTAGGTCATTCAAAATGTGTGTGCAGCTCTTAGGACATTCAAAATGTGTGTGCAGCTCTTAGGACATTCAAAATGTGTGTGCAACTCTTAGGACATTCAAAAAGTGTGTGCAGCTCTTAGGAAGTTTAAAAAGTGTGTGCAGCTCTTAGGACATTCAAAATGTGTGTGCAGCTCTTAGGACATTCAAAATGTGTGTGCAGCTCTTAGGAAGTTTAAAAAGTGTAGGCAGCTCTTAGGACATTCAAAAAGTGTGTGCAGCTCTTAGGAATTTTATAAAGTGTAGGCAGCTCTTAGGACATTCAAAAAGTGTGTGCAGTTCTTAGGAAGTTTAAAAAGTGTAGGCAGCTCTTAGGACATTCAAAAAGTGTGTGCAGCTCTTAGGAAGTTTAAAAAGTGTAGGCAGCTCTTAGGACATTCAAAATGTGTGTGCAGCTCTTAGGAAGTTTAAAAGGTGTAGGCAGCTCTTAGGACATTCAAAATGTGTGTGCAGCTCTTAGGAAGTTTAAAAAGTGTAGGCAGCTCTTAGGACATTCAAAATGTGTGTGCAGCTCTTAGGAAGTTTAAAAAGTGTAGGCAGCTCTTAGGACATTCAAAATGTGTGTGCAGCTCTTAGGAAGTTTAAAAAGTGTAGGCAGCTCTTAGGACATTCAAAAAGTGTGTGCAGTTCTTAGGAAGTTTAAAAAGTGTAGGCAGCTCTTAGGACATTCCAACTGTGTGTGCAGGTCTTAGGAAGTTTAAAAAGTGTAGGCAGCTTTTAGGACATTCAAAATGTGTGTGCAGCTCTTAGGAAGTTTAAAAAGTGTAGGCAGCTCTTAGGACATTCAAAAAGTGTGTGCAGCTCTTAGGAAGTTTAAAAAGTGTAGGCAGCTCTTAGGACATTCAAAAAGTGTGTGCAGTTCTTAGGAAGTTTAAAAAGTGTAGGCAGCTCTTAGGACATTCAAAATGTGTGTGCAGCTCTTAGGATGTTTAAAAAGTGTAGGCAGCCCATTAGGACATTCAAAATGTGTGTGCAGCTCTTAGGAAGTTTAAAAAGTGTAGGCAGCTCTTAGGACATTCAAAATGTGTGTGCAGCTCTTAGGAAGTTTAAAAAGTGTAGGCAGCTCTTAGGACATTCAAAATGTGTGTACAGCTCTTAGGAAGTTTAAAAAGTGTAGGCAGCTCTTAGGACATTTAAAATGTGTGTGCAGCTCTTAGGACATTCAAAATGTGTGTGCAGCTCTTAGGACATTCAAAAAGTGTGTGCAGCTCTTAGGAAGTTTAAAAAGTGTGTGCAGCTCTTAGGACATTCAAAAAGTGTGTGCAGCTCTTAGGAAGTTTAAAAAGTGTAGGCAGCTCTTAGGACATTCAAAATGTGTGTGCAGCTCTTAGGAAGTTTAAAATGTGTAGGCCGCTCTTAGGTCATTCAAAATGTGTGTGCAGCTCTTAGGACATTCAAAATGTGTGTGCAGCTCTTAGGACATTCAAAATGTGTGTGCAGCTCTTAGGACATTCAAAAAGTGTGTGCAGCTGTTAGGAAGTTTAAAAAGTGTGTGCAGCTCTTAGGACATTCAAAATGTGTGTGCAGCTCTTAGGACATTCAAAATATGTGTGCAGCTCTTAGGAAGTTTAAAAAGTGTAGGCAGCTCTTAGGACATTCAAAAAGTGTGTGCAGCTCTTAGGAAGTTTAAAAAGTGTAGGCAGCTCTTAGGACATTCAAAAAGTGTGTGCAGTTCTTAGGAAGTTTAAAAAGTGTAGGCAGCTCTTAGGACATTCAAAAAGTGTGTGCAGCTCTTAGGAAGTTTAAAAAGTGTAGGCAGCTCTTAGGACATTCAAAATGTGTGTGCATCTGTTAGGACATTCAAAATGTGTGTGCAGCTCTTAGGACATTCAAAAAGTGTGTGCAGCTCTTAGGAAGTTTAAAAAGTGTAGGCAGCTCTTAGGACATTCAAAATGTGTGTGCAGCTCTTAGGTAGTTTAAAAAGTGTAGGTAGCTCTTAGGACATTCAAAAAGTGTGCGCAGCTCTTAGGAAGTTTAAAAAGTGTAGGCAGCTCTTAGGACATTCAAAAAGTGTGTGCAGTTCTTACAAAGTTTAAAAAGTGTAGGCAGCTCTTAGAACATTCAAAATGTGTGTGCAGCTCTTAGGAAGTTTAAAAAGTGTAGGCAGCTCTTAGGACATTCAAAATGTGTGTGCAGCTCTTAGGAAGTTTAAAAAGTGTAGGTAGCTCTTAGGACATTCAAAAAGTGTGCGCAGCTGTTAGCACATTTAAAAAGAGGGTGTGGAGAAATTAGCCAGTTTAAAATGCTTCCCATAATTGGCACGGTGATGTGTTTCCTGGCTGCTGTGCTGACAGGACTCCAACCCCTGGCCATCTCCAGCTTAGTCTCTCCTCCTTCCGCTAACATGTACTTTCTGTACCAATTCTCCTCATCTCCACTGCAGGGGGTGGGCCCTTTGTAGCCTGTTAGCCTCGGTACATGAAAGAGCCACACATCCTCTCAGCCTCCGTTCAAATTGGGCAAGCCCCATCACTGGGTTGAATTGAACTCAGTGATGCGGCCTGGGTGAATGGTCAATGCACTCTCTCATCGCTCCCTCTCAACATTCTTTTTTTCTTTGGCACCAGCTATCTCATGCCATGTCAAAAGAGAGGCTTTGAAACCTCTCATAAACAATGCACCAGGTCTTGGTGGAACCTGGGGGTTGGGGCATGAATAATGGGAATATGGGTTGTGCCCCAATGGCCTCTTCACTGTGTGTAATGCGCTAACTACCTTCCTGTGGCTCTTCTGTGGTGCATAAGGTTCTACTGGTTGTGGTGGGCGGGCAAAGTCTTGCGTCTCATCCTTCATTCAGCCACAACCTATTTTCAGATCCTGTTGATTTTTATATCATAATAAAGATATCTGCCTTGCCTCTGTGGCTGCCCATTTGAGAGTTGCGACTTTGGAGAATGACCTGCCACTGGGTAATGTGTAGGTCACTGTCTTAGGTTGTGAACACCACTTATTAATGCACCCAAGGTTGACCCATGAAAAGTCAAAAAACCTGAGACCAGATAGGCATGATTGGCTAGATCTGGGTATAACCATTCCCCCCATCCCTCCCCATCTTTTTTTTTTCAGTGGTCACAGTTTTGGAAATTTTGTTTGTTGGCTCATTTTAAAAATTTTAGATATTGTAGCAAACTGCAAGACCTCACTACCTTGGTGTGGTTGTGGGTGATGAGGTAACCCACGACAGCACCAGTCTGACCAGTGGAGGGGGGGGGGGGGCTTCCCTCCAACCATTTTGAGCGGCCCTCTGGCAGCTCTTTTTCTGATGCATTTGTTCCCCCTCACCCCTGCCCTCCTGTTTTCTCAGGAACCCCTCCAACCTTCATCTAGAGGAGAGGGTGCTTTGCCCTCAGCCCCTTCTTTGGAGTCGTCCTCGGACGACTCTACTTCTAGACCAGCGGAGTCTCGGTCCCTCTTTCCAGGATGGCCAAACAGTCAGTCGCATGAGGCCCAAAATTGACCACTCGCGGTGGCCGGGCCTCGATAGGGAGAACCCCCTTAGAGGTGCGAGATTGGGCGGGGCCCATCGATCCGTGCCCCGTTCTGTGTTCCAGACTGTTTTGACCTTGTTGGGGTCCGTCATGCTTGCCTGACCCGCGATGGAGGTCGGTTCACCGGTCCAATATACGATGATTACAGGCCATAGGCCTAGTGAGTTCCCGGTCCGAGGCTTGAAGGCCCTTCCTTCTTGAAATAGTCCCAGAGGTGCCCCTGTCCCTGATGACAGGGTCTTCCAAGGGGGTGGAAAAAGACTCGGTGGGAGACAACACCGAACCAAAGTCCATCCTTGTACAAGATCATCCTGAGGAAGCCGAAGACTCACGAAGAGAGGAGGGAGCCCCTCCTTTCCCTGTTGGTGACCCCCTTCTTTCCCTGTTGGTGACCCCCTTGTCAGCCATAAACTTATCCATCTTGGAGAAGGACATAGCCTAGTTTGCTCCGTCCAGACTCGTGGCCCCTCCCGTGAGAGAGTGGGACGGGGCTGAATCACCCCATCCTCGCCTAAAAAGAAGAAAAAGTCAAAGAGAACTATTTCATCCTCTCCTTCCGGAAGGCGTGGAGGATGGGTCCCGAGCTGTTTGGGCAGGTGGCCAGGTCACTACCGGCACGTCCGGCTCCGAGGCTCTCTCAGCAGGTAAAGTGAGTCGAGCCTTGGTAACGTCGGCGCCCCTCATCGAGAGGCAGGCCGGCCGGCGTCTTCGAGCCCGCCGGCTTCAAGCGCTTCCTCATTGTTCGCTCTACCGGTGGGAGTATCTTGCCCAAAGGACACATTCTCCATCAGCGTCAGGCATTAATTAGGGTTCTTGTTCGAGAAGCGAAGGTCTCCTGTTCTGGGACGGACTTTTCTGGTGAGTACGACAGGCGCTGCAGGTGACACCGCATTCTACCATGAGTTTTTTGAAATGGATGGTTTATGAGAGGGAACTCTTCGATTACTCTTTAAAAGATATCCCCGAAGAGTTGACCGATCAATGACCGGTCACGGTCCTAACGTGTGATGAAAAAACGGGGGGTGGTGGCGCTCGAACCAATAGTCACAGGCTCCCTGCGTCGGTGCGTGACATTTGGTATAACTACTACATCAAGCAGTTTGTGCCATTCTTGTAGAGGTATTACCATTGCCACCACTTGGGCCATAGACATTGAACATGCATGATAACTCCATATTGTAGAGTGCCAATTGTTTGACTTGTGACGAGTAGCACCTTGCTTCGTCGTGTCTCTTCGAGGTTCTAGCCATTCGGGCTCTGGGTCGACTCTCTTTTTGCGAGGATAAGGACTTGCTCCTGTCGCGACCTTGGACTTCCTATGCCTCAAAGCTTAAGCAGGCACCCTCTGTTCCTGGTCACTTGGTCGCTTCCACCCCCATTTGGAACCTTTCTTCGGGTTCTACTCTCTTAGTAGAACGTAGTAAAACCAGGGCTCTCTTCCCTCCCTTACCCCATCGTGACTTTCCTTAAGGCGAAACGGCCGCCGTCACAAGAAGCAAACCTCCCGAAGGTGTTGTGGAGTCCCAATGCTGTTCACTGAAAGGACCACCAAGGGAGCTTCGGTTCCCCTGATTCCATCCAAGGATGGAGCGGCCCTCAGAAAAAAAACGTTATGCCTACATACGCTATAAACACCCCCCGAACGACTTCACTGAGTGAATTTCGTAGAGATAGGGCTAGGTTCTGGTATATTTCGAACCACGCCCGCCGACGTGTCTTCACTTAACCGGAACGCCCCTCTAGCAGAGTGTGATAGCGAGTCAAAAGGATTCAGGCCAAGTTATCGTAGGATCCCCCGTTCCGTTCTCCAGGAGAATGGCACCGCAATGTCGGACCCCGCGTCCGTAGCGTAATCCTTCGCGACGGCTTTCTCCCCATTCTCTAGCCGGGATGCTGCTCCGCCAGCATTCAATGCACGTTGTGATGTCGCGGAAGGGCGCCGGCTGGACTTTACCTCCAGAGGCGGAGAACCCTTCAACGACAAGTTTACTGTGAGTGAGTTGCGTTCCGCTCTCGCTTCGTGCGCGGACACCGCCCATGGTCTGGGATGTCCGTACGCCATGCTTCTACACCTAGGTGAGCGAAGTATGGCCTTTCTGTTAGATTTGTTCAACAGGATCTGGGTAGAGGGTATCCTCCTAGATTCCTGGTGAATCTCTACTGTGATTGCTTTCCGCAAACCTGAGAAAAATCACTCTACCCAGGCTGGTTTCCACCCAATCTCTCTAACCTCCTACTTGTGCAAGTTGATGGAGAAATTGGTAAATGTTAGATTAGCCTTTTTTCTGGACAGCGGAGGCCATCTGTCTTGTGCACAATGTGGCTTCCGCAAGTTCCACTCCACGTCAGATGCTCTGCTCCGACTGGAAAATGCCGTCTGCGAGGCTTTCCTTCGTAGACAGCACTACGCCACGGTGTTTTTCGATCTTGAGAATGCTTATGATACCGCATGGCGATACGGTATCATGGAGACTCTCCACACGATGGGGGCGAGGGGACGCCTCCCAGTCTGTATATCTGATTCTGCCTATAGTGTTAGATAACCCTCTCTGGCCCAACTGGGCGTTCTGCTGGGAAGAACATAAAAGGAGTCTGCAAAAAAGATAATGAATATCCTATACGAGTCAGTTCCTGTTCCCACCACCCAGTTCAGTCCAACCTAGCAGGGAAGACGTTACGATCACATCACTAGTGAGCTTATTCCACTCGGTTTGTAAACCAATCTTGTCCGAATTGGGCACACTCACGGGACGCACCGCCATTTGATGGTGCGCGCGTCTGAGCCTTATTGCGACGACTGCGTTGTCCCCCAGACTATTCGGCACATTCTTGTTGAATGTCCCAGTCTGAGCGATCTTCGCGCACGCTACCTGTCCCCGTACCTTGGTCAGCGGCGTCGCTACCGCTTGTCCCTTGTACTCGGGACGGGTTCGTGCACAGATACCATTTTATTTGATTCTCTCTTCTCTTGGCCGCCGGGGGAGTCGGGCCTCGCTCCTTCCTTCTTTTTTTGTTGTTTTTTTCTTTGTTTTTTTTGTTTAAATTCTTATTTTGCTCTTTTGCTTATTTTTAATGTAAACTAATAATAGTCTAATTACTTATTACAGCGACTTATGCCCCTGATGGGGCATAGTGAAGTGATTAATCTGCTGTTCTATTGATTGTCATGCTTGGCAAAGAAGATGGGAGACGGTCGAGAGGAACTTAAAGTTGCGTGCCATTGCGCCCTGACTGTTCCCATGGACCTATTCCCCAATGCCGCGACGGCTTCAGGTCACTTTCTGTCGTCTCCGAATCGGACACACTCGTGTGACGCACCGCCATTTAATGCAGCGCTCGACTGCGTTGTCCCCCAGACTGTTCGGCACATTCTTGTCGAATGTCCCAGTCTGGGTGATCTTCGCGCACGCTACCTGTCCCGGTACCGGGATGGGCGGGGTCGCTACCGCCTGTCCCTTGTACTCGGGACGAGTGCGTGCACATTGACGGGTGGACTTATAGACTTTTGGGGGGGAGGCCGGCCTTCTCCCTCTTATTTAACTCGTTTTTTTGTTGTTTTCTTTGTAGGTCGCGGGGGGGGGGGGCTCCCCCTACGCAGGATCTTGCTTCCTCCTTGTTACGATTTTCCCTTATTGTTGTTATTGTTTTTCATTTTTATTTTAAAGTAGCCTAGTGCTAGGCTGTCGTGAGTGCAGTGACTTGTGCCCAAGTGGGTAGTTGCCAGATAGGCTCTTAATATATATATATATATATATATATATATATATATATATATATATATATATATATTTATATATATATATTGATTATCGTTTAGTGGAGTATTGTGGAGTGGTTATTCTGCGTTTGTATTTGTTGTTTAGTGGAGTGGTTATTCTGTGGTTGTATTCACTGTGGAGTATTGTGGAGTGGACTGACCTGAGTTGAGATAGGATTACTTTGTGTGTTCTATGTAGTTATTTTCTCTGATTGGTTTATTAAGGAGGGTGCTTATTTAGCATGTTGTTTAGGGGCTAGTGCGTTCTAGTATCTTTTGATGAAGGTAGTGCGGATAAGTTTGATTAAGTTCGGGTTTGTAGGTGGAGGAGGAAAGAGTTTGAAAAGCTGAAATAGTGACTAAAACTACACTCAGAAAACCTTTCGAGTGAGAGTGGCTCCAAAGAATGGGAAAAGAAAATCAGAAACTAGTAAATAGGGAATACTTTTCCAGTTCCACAAGAAATAGGTTTAATGTAGCAATGTGCACCTCATTTCCCACTCACTCTGGCTCAAATTGGCCAGCGTCAAATCAGAATAGTGACAGAAAAGGAGAATGGAACAACCTGTTTGTGTCCGTTGTTAAATACAAAGATCTGGTTAAAACATTTAGTTCTATATTGCAATCATTTGAGTGGTAACTATGAGCGCGCTGGTTCTCTCTATACCTTGTAGCCATGGAGATACTGGAAACCATACCCCTCTTGACCGGACGTTCTTACTCCATATCGTTCTGGTGGCTGCCTCCTCACTCAAACATCCAGGGAAATGAAACGGCTGACCTAGAAGCTAAGAAGGCCGTCCTCCATACTGCACCGTCCATACCTGAATCGCCCATCTTCCACCGAGACTACACTACATCCCTCTCATCCGTAAATTGGTCAGAGAAGAATGGGAGCGGTATTGGATCTCTTATGGACACCTTCACCTACTTAGCTTAGGGAAGTCCATCGAGGTCGATGATGACGGATGTCCTCAGGGCAGTCTCCGACCTTGGTCAGGGTTGGTTTGTTGAGGACATCAAACCTGCGCTAGATTTAAACGAGTAAGAAAGCGTGCTCACTTCAGACCCGTATCTTGACCAAAGGGAGAAGATTCCTGGTGGCAGGAGAGGACTCAAGACCAGGCTTCATCTTCGGTTTCAGGGGGCTGCGGAGACACCGGTCTGCTGGTGCTCGCCTATAGTCGCCTCCGAGTCCTGGTTTTATTATCGAGGTTAGCCTTTACCTAAAGAGGTAGCCTTACAAGGCAGCAGGGGGGTTGTTGGGGGCTGCCGATTATCCTCCATAACCCTATATTTTAAGAGAAATGCTTCCCCGTGACATCATCCTACTCCCTCACCAGACGGCATGAAGTTGTGTTGTGCCGCCTGCGAATCGGTCCCTGTCGCCTCACCCACGCACACTTAATGGCTCGCGAGTAACCACCATCTTGCCAGACGTGTCATTCTCACATCTCGCTGCAACACATCTTACTCACCTGCCCGCGATACTCTGCCCATCGAAAGAAGTGCTTCGCTCCTCACCACACCTTTTCCTCTATTCTCGGAGATTCCCGCCATGTTTTGCCCAACTTACTCAACGCCCCGTCCGGTCCCAGCTTAGCCTCTTCTCCTTCTTTCTGACACCCTGTCTTATCCTGCTTCCTCACTTTCCCTACAACCTCTCCCACAACTCTCTCTCGTCAGCCTCTAATTTCACAGGGTAGACAGCGAGTAGCTTCCTCTCACGCCCCAAGGGAGACTCCCTCTTTCCAGCGACGGCATGGAAATAGGCCTGGAGGGCCTATTCCTTCAATGGAATTGCCGCGGACTCCGGGTCAGCTGGGAGGAGCTGCGGAGGCTCATCTTGTTCCGTTTTCCCTTAGCTATCTTTTTGCTGGAGACCCTGCTGGGCGCGTGCCCCCTGCCCACCCTCTTGGGCTATAAGGGTTTTGCAACCATACCACCACGGGATGGGGGCGGGGCGGGAGGATGCGCCATTTACACCCGGCATGATGTCGCCGTTCTTCTCTTCGCTTTAGATACCTCCTTTCAGTCAGTGCCTGTGCAGCTGCACCTGGATAGGAGATATACTGTTATTTCCGCGTACATTCCACCGTCAGCGACTTCGACGCGGGGGACTTCCGCCGCGTCGTGGCACGGTTGCAGAAGCCCTTTCTCTTGCTCGGGGATCTAAATTGTAGGTCGCCCCTCTAGAGAGACGACTCGATCAATTCTAGGATCAGGTCCTTGCTGGTTTGATCGACGAGCTGGAGATGGGTGTCCTAAGTGTGGCTGAGTTTACGCATCACTGCCCAAGAACTACTTCATTTTCCTATCTCGATCTATCTTGGTGCTTTCCGGATGCACAGCCTGATTTGGAGGGGGGGGGATACTCGATGACCTCCATGGTAGTATCACTTTCCCATTCAAATTTCATTTTCTGGACCACTGCCGCCTGAGACCCCCCGTTGGTGCTTGCCGCGGACGTTGTGGTCCTCATTTCAGGTAATGACTGATTTCACTGTCCCAGTCGGGGAGCTTAGGTCGGTGAATGAGGCCGTTGAGTTCTTATCCTGCAACCTCATGCCTTGGGCCTAACTACTACTCCTAGAACGTCTGGCAGTTTTGCACGCCGACAACTTCCGTGGAGGTCAGCCAAGTGTGAGACGGCCCTCAAACAGAAGCGTTATGCCTACATGCTCTATAAGGGCCGCCCGAATGACTTCACTGTCGGTGAATTTCGTCGAGCTAGGGCTAGGTTCCGCTATATTTCGAAGCACGCCCGCCGCTTTTCTTGGCGGACATACGTGTCTTTACTTAGCGGGAAGACCCCTCTACCAAGAGGTGTGGAAGCGAGTCAAAAAGATTCGGGTCAAGTTCTCACAGCATTGAATGCTCCGCCAGCATTCAATGCCCATCGTGATGTCGCGGAAAGCCGCCGACTGGACTTTACCTCCAGAGAGGAATAAACCCTTCAACGGCAGGTTTACTCTGATTGAGTTGCGTTCCGCTCTTGCTTCGTGCGCGGACACCTCCCCTGGTCCAGACGATGTCCCGTACGCCATGCTTAGACACCTGGGTGAGCGAGGCATGGCCTTTCTGTTAGATATGTTCAACAGGGTCTGGGTAGATGATGTCCTCCTAGATTCCTGGCGAATCGTTCCTGTGCTCACTTTTTGCAAGCCGGTGAGAGATCACTCTACTCCGCCCGGTTTCTGCCCCTCTAACCTCTTGCGTGTGCAAGTTGATGGAAAAATTGGTAAATGTTAGATTAGCCTTTTTCCTGGACAGCGGAGGCCATCTGTCTTCCACACAGTGCGGCTTCCGCAAGTTCCACTCCACGTCGGATGCTCTGCTCCGACTGGAAAATGCCGTCTGCGAGCCCTTACTTCGTAGATAGTACTACGCCACGATGTTTTTCGATCTGGAGAAGGCCTATGATACCGCATGGCGATACGGTATCATGGAGACTCTCCACACGATGGGGGCGAGGGGACGCCTCCCAATCTTTATATTTGAATTTTTGCGAGATCGTCGATTCCGCGTACGGTTGGGGGAACCCTCTCCAGCCCAATGGAGCAAGAGGAGGGTGTCCCGCAGGTAAGTGTCCTCAGTGTCACACTCTTTGCCTTGAGCATCAACGGCATCACCTCGGTGCTCACCTCCTCACTGCCCTACATCTTAATCATATTTTACTCTCCTTAGTTTTATCCCAGCCTTATCCATTCCTATGTTTACATGAAGGACTTTTAACTGAACTGATTTGTCCACATTATTTCACTGCCTCTTTTGCTGGCAGTACGTCCTTCTATTCCTTGTTCATAACATCAACTCAAGCCAGATGAGCCTACATAGCAAAAAGGGCTATAAATCCTTGAAATAAATAAACTCTGAGTTGCAACCAGAACATAAAACTTCTTGGGCTCGCAAGTGATACGCACCTAAACACACCATCCCTAAAGAGAGAGTACCAAGAAACGTAGAACACTCCCATCTTTGGCTGATTAATGTTGTGGAACGCAACTATGACATCATAAGCGGTTGCTATAGCAACGAGGAGCCGCCCGCACACCCCAGGGTGACGCTCTTCATCCACTCCAAGCCACTGTCTCTACCCATCAGACCAATCTAACACAGGTGGATGAAAACTATCCCTTGTACTACCCCGCCCCTATAGAGAAAGTTCCGTATAGGACTGTTAGATTGATCTATTGGATAGAGCCACTTGCTTGCCGCGGATGGGAAGCGTTTCCTCTCCCGGGGATGGGGGGGCGATGCGGTGTGAAGGCACTTCGTACTGGGCAGTTTTCTTTAGCATAATGTCATAGGCAAAAACTATTTTTTTTTTATTTTCCCAGAATTAGTTTTTTTTTTAAAAAGAGGTCGCATCCCCCCTTCCTCCCTGAGTGTGGCTGAGACACATTAATGCCACTTAAAAACGCCCGCCTATTTTATCCCCTTTGATCATTATAATTAAATAGGACTTTACCTTCTTTCTTTTTTTTACATGTAATGTAGAGCTAGTGGGTAGGGTGGTAGGTAGTGTAGGAGAAGTAATTCAACTGCTACTTCTGAAACCTGAAAGAACGCCACTCCCGCCCCCTTTGCTCGCACTTGTGCACCTTCCTGGCCCCAACAGATGGGCTCTTAAAATTCTTTAAAAACAATCCTCACCCCCCCCCCCCCCCTTTCCCTCCAAGACCTGCAGCTATATCTTGAACTACAGGGTGCGGCAGAACCGATTGAGCAGTTTTGAGGAGTCAATGTTCGGGTGGATTAAGGTGTTCCCTTGCCGGTTTCCGACGAATCGCTCGCTTTCCTGGGCAAAGCACCCCAGGGTTTCCCTCGGGAATGTACCCCTCATAAATGGTGTACCGTCTCTATATACCCCCCTTGCTTTTTTATATCTCCTTAAAACTGCTCAATCGGTTCTGCCGCCCCCTGTATTTTCGCTTCGTCTGACTACTTTACAGATCTCTCCTTACTCTGATACAGGCTAGTTGTTATTGCCCTTTAAATACAATAAAAAACGTATGTGTATCACTATAGTAGAATATTGCCTCTCTCTCTTTTAACTTACCTTCCATTATTTTTTTAGAAGAAATGTCGACCGTCAAATAAGCGTGTTTGTAATCAAGGAAGAAATCTCAAACGATTCTCAAGGACTGCGAGTGTTCGGAAAACCTTCAAATGCAACTCTCGGTCCTACCAGACCAGACGGAAAGGTGAAGTCATAACTGAGCCCAGTGAGGTCCTCAGTCCTGAAGACGTTTTGCCACCAACTCCTTCAGCCACCGTACCCGAACATGAAGCCGATACAGAGGACAACGGGGATTGGACTGACATACCCAGGACGGACGCAGACACATCGGATGAGGAAGGGCACCACGATGGCGTGAGGACAGGCAGGAGGAAGCCGCTTCAACTACCGGCCGACGTGGAGAGGGAGCTAGGGGAGTGGCTCCAGGAAAATACTTTCTTATACGACAGGAGCCTGAACGAGTACCGCAACAAGCCCAGGAAGGACCGTGTTAGGGCAGAAAAAGGCGCCACTCTTAACCCCCCTCTCTCAGGTGATGATATAGAAAGGTGGATAAAGGGAATGAGGACCAGGTATGGCAAACTGACCAAACTCAAAAGTGGATCTGGCTCCAAAACTCTCACACAGCGGGATAAGTGGATTTTGGATTTATTCGGCTTCCTCGGGAAACATATCGTCAGACAGAAGACCCCAAAGACCCTTGGACTAAAGGAGGTATGTAGAAATTTCATTATACGTAGAGGTAATTAATCATAGACTCGTGCTAACATAGTATACACATGGTTTTGTTTCCAAGAACTACATAAAAACTTCCAAAGAGCAAATGTAGTCATTGAACAATTTTATTCGATATTAAAATTGTATATTATATTATTATGGTCAACATACAAATTAGAATAATAAGTTAACTAAAAAGTATGTTTCTCTCTGCAGTCTGCTGCTGTGGCCGCCCTAGCTCCAACCCCAACTCCTGTCCCCCAGGCCCCTAGACCCTCAACCTCCACATCAGACACCACCTCGTCAGCAAACGTGTCTTCCTCCACGTCCACTCCACCGATTCCTTCAGATGAGGCGGCGCCCCTGGGGAGCCTGGAGGGGGCCCAGCAGGCGTCAAAGAGGAGGAGGCAGTTTAGCGACTACCCTCAAGCCACAGAGCATCTCGCGCTGGAAAAGGTAATGAGAAAGAAGTCTATTCCTCGGTGAGGACCACGTGTTCCATTTTCTCGATAGGTAATTGAAATATATGTTAATACTTAAAAAAAAAGTTAAGAATGATTGGTTGGGCACACGTGTTCTAATCAGAGGAGGACCAAAGGTAATTTTGATATATTTTCAAAACTATAACCTTAAAAAGTCTACTCTTTGCTGAGGAATGCGTGTTCCAACCGCATGAGAATGCTTCAAATACATTTAAAGTGATTCCTAAATTTTGAACTCTTGCCCCTACAAAATTGTTTTCTGTTACTACTAACATTAACTAAACATATTAGATTTTTATTTTCTTTTAGATAGCTTAAATAAGTTATTTATTTTTTCTTTAGATATTTGAGAGGCACAATACGGCAATGGAGAGGTTCCTGGAGAATCAGCTCCAGCAGAAGGAGGCGAAGCGAGACAGGGACGTGGAGTGGTGGCGGTCCAGCCTCACAGATTTCATAGCTCATCAACTGCGCCCAGTCCACCGCAGTTACCTCATCGACCTCGTTGTTGAGACGGCCAACGTTACAAGGAAATACGTAACATTGAGCAGGAAGCGTTTTGGGGACCCTGAGGAGGCATCCCAGGGCCCCGTACCCTCCTCCATGGCAACCCCACCACCAACACCCACCCAGACATCAGCATCCAACGGACCACCACCACCCTCCTCAACGCCAGGGTCATCTACCCCAAGACCTCCCTCATTGCCCGGGAACCCTGGCTTCACACATCAGTAAGCCCAGGCACTGCTCTCACAGTTTCCCCCCACCCCTCCCAGCAGGATGGCCAATATGGTCATAATGATAATAACAAGAAGTAGATGGTCTGTGTGGGTTTGGTGATATTTTTTGGCTGTGTGGAGGGACATTGTATTTGTGCCTTGTATGAACATGTGCGCCTTTTTCACAGGTACCAATATTTTTTTATTTGTATGTGGATATATACTTTTTGAAATAAATTTGTTTTTAAAACTTGATTACTGCTCATGCTTTACCTTTAACTGTAAGATCTGCCTGTTAATATTGTGATAGTTTTAATTAATAGCAAAAGGGTGGAACAACATAAAGAAATATATATATTATTGGAACACCTCATATCTTAGAATTCTGCCATGGGGGTGAGGAACAGTAGTCTCTGAGGTAGTCCCGTTGGGCTTTGGCAGACTGGGTACCCCTGTTGCCTCCAGGTTGGTCCTCTTTCCAGGCCCCAGATGGAACTTCATGGGTGACTTGGTCCTCAAAGTCTGCCTCACCTCTGCTGGAGTTCAAACTTCTGAGGAGGTTGCGAAGAACACCTGTCATGACCACTCCCTCTACTCAGTCACATATTACGAGACTTTATTTTTATTGTAATAAACACAGTAATTAAAGACATAAGTATTCATATAAATTTATTGAACAGAAACAGAGAAATATCAAAACACTCACCCGTTAGCCAAAATGCCAAAAGCATTCTCCACAACTTGATGTGCCCTGCTGAGTCTGTAGTTAAACCTGATTTCACGGATGACAAAAGCCACAAGGGCCTATCAAAGGTCAGCCACAGTTATATATCTTCTCTGGATTAGTCAGCCTTCTATTGGGGTATGGTTTCATCATCCAGTTGCCGAGAGAGAGAGAGAACAACATCTCCCACGAGGAAGTAGCTTACAGGGTGTGCAGTGGGGTCTCCTGGTAGTGGTTCTGCAGAAGGAAGGTTGGCTTACTTCTCTTTCAAAGGTTCTGACAACTTAGACTGTGCAAAGACACCCCCATCCGACTCTGACCCCACAGCTCACATACGAGGGGGATGGGGGTCAATAAGTTTTGCAATTCGGATATAAGGAAACGAGATATGAGGAGAAGTGTTTTATTATTTTTCAATATAACTACCCTCGACTTCAATGCACTTGCGCCACTTGTCCCTGAGGCTTCGAATTCCCGACAACCACAAATCTCCCGACTGCTGTTCAATCCACTCCTGGACAGCGAGATGGACATCTTCATCGTCCCCAAACCGGCGTCCACGCAGTGCAACCTTGAGCTGGTGGAATAAAAAGTAGTCGCTAGGGGCCAGATCTGGACTGTAGGGGGTATAATTGAGCTCCTCGAATCCGCACTCGCGCAGAGCAGCTTGTGCAACTCTGGCCTCAGAACTTTGACGACGTTGAAGTCGATCATGGGGCGTGAGGTTTCTAGGGACCCAACGGGCATGGACCTTGGTCATAGCCAAATTGTCGTGGATGATGTTGATAACACTTCCATGTGATATTCCAAGTTGTCGCTCGATTTCTTCGACCTTCACCCGTCGATTTTCGAGGATCCTCCTCTCCACACGGGCTACATTGTCCTTGTTGGTCACGTCTGACGGGCGTCCTGGATTGGGGTCATCTTCAAGGGACTCACAACCATGGCGGACTTCCCTATTCCAGCGAACAATGGTTGCATAGGAAGAGGTGGTGTCGGTGTACACTGCAACCATGCGTTCATGGATCTCTTTTGCATTCTTGCCTTCCTTGGTCAAAAATTTGATCACTGCGCGGTGCTCAACCTTCTCCATTGTTAAAAGATTTGTGACTGACGATCTGCGATCAGCTACTGCTTCTTAAATAGACGAGGCAGGAGCGTGCAGCTGCAGGTCCTGACTTGTCATAACTTGTTCTAACACCCCCACAAACAGCCATCCCCCTTCCTCTGTTTTGCCCTACCGATTCGCAAAACCTATTGACCGCCCCTCGTACATGAACTTGTAGTCATAATCAACCACATCAAGCAGGATCATTGAGAAGTACTTTTTGTAGCTGTAATAGTGGGACCCACGAAGGCTGGATTTTTGATGCGGATGTTCTTCCCACCTATCGCTGCATTTTTAAAAGAAAATTTAGGAGCCCCCCAGGGTATTGGGGAAATTCCAACGCTCATGAAAGCCACGGGCAACTTCCTTTCAGCCCTCGGGTATGTCAGGAATCAGCATGACCTCATCCCCATGTCTCGGGTACAAGTAGGGAGATGGTGTTGGGAGCAACGCGAAAAGCATACTCGAGACTCTTGTATGAATTCCCGGTTGTTAGGAGTCTGAGGGTTATTGCAACGAGTCGGGCAGGCTCCAATGGCTCGCTCCAGAACGTTATTGATTTCTCACTGTGGGGTCATACTCGTTTAACAATTTTATTGAAAAGGTCAGCATCCAGGCGGGTGAAGTTCCTATAGAGTAGGGGATCTTCAGCCAGTTCACACAGGGAATTCTCATGATGCCCATGGGAGGCACGGCAGGTTAGGTAGGGGCGTACCCAGACACTCCGGAGCTTTATTCTCTTCCCACGGTTTTTGAGGTGCATCGAGAGCCTAACCCTGATCATTAGGTGGCTTCTTTGATAAAAATGAAAAGCTTTCACGAATTCAGGCTCCTCCACAAAGTCTTCGATAATAAGATTAAGGTACTCCATGATGGCAATGCAGCTGCTGAAGGGGTATTTTGGTCACTGTGCAGCCAGATAGTAGGCACCCACTAATATACCACCCTGCCCACGAATGTCTAACGAATTATCGCTAGACGAACGCAGGGCAATCGCAATGCATGCGAGAATCTATTGCAAATTATCGCCCTAAATGGCAATACATCCTAGTAGATTCGCCGAACTTACAATACATCGTCGTAGGCTGTGACCTTCCCTCGAATATATTGCGCCTCATCTCAAACGATTGCGTTAGCAGGGCGACTGAACGCGGGGTGGTCGAGGGACATGGGGATGGGGTTCGCTCAAAATGGCTATTTCTGTCCAGAGCCTAGGCTTCGTCATTTCAGGACGGGGAATCTGGAACGAATTGGCCATTCGCGCAGCCGATTCGCCAATGTGTGACCCCAGCCTTCCACGGCTTGCAGGATCACAAATTGGGGTTCTTCCTCTCCCTGGGGCTCCAACGTAAAATCAGGCTCAATTGCAGGCGATGGGGGTGTCTCTTCCTCCCAAAGAGAAGAAGAGATACTCTCATCGCCCATTAACGGTTTTCTTGCAATTCTTGGATATTTGGGCCATTATGGTGGGGTGGGGGCATGTGTACCAGGTGATGAGGGAACGTCCGTGGGGCGCAGCGGCTGGGTTATAGTGAGAGAGAGCGTCGCTCGTATTTAGGGTGAGCGAGCTGCGAATGCGTGGAGATGCGTCGTTGACACATTGTCAGTCCCCGTAGTTGCCGGATACATCCCGGCAGCATCGCCATTATTGACGTTCCTATAGCGCTAGAACGCAATAGAGACCATATTTTATCGCAGGTAATGGCGAATCAAGTGCGATCTTCCCGCTAATCAACTGCGATAATTCGCCCTAACTCGATCCTCCGAAATTTTCAAAAGTTTCGCGCAGTTTAGCCCCCCCCCCCCCCGGCAACGCCACCTCGAGCCTAGGAGAAGGCAAGCGAATGCGTGGGCGAATTCCTGGCATTTTGAACGGACGGAGAAGTGGCCATTCACGCACCCGATTCGCCAATGTGTGACCCCATCATGGGGCATTCAAGGACTCACACTGGTGAGAAGCCATACAACTGCAATTCATGCTCATTTCAGACAGCACATAGAAGTTGCCTTGAACGACATATAAAAACTCATACCCGCGAGTATTTTCAATGCGGCTCCTGCCCTTACCACACAATGCATAAAGAAAAGTTTGAAAAACACTCAAAGATTCACACAAGGGCGGAACCTTTCACATGTACTTTATGTCCCTATCAGACACCGTATAAAAGTAACCTCGAGCAGCATTCAACCAAACATTTGAAACAGCCTTTTTAAATGCAGATCTTGTCCATACCAGGCAGTACTAACAGTAAGCCTTAAGAAACATTTAAAAATTCACAGCGCCATGCCTTTCAAATGTAACTCATGCCCATATCAAACAACAAAAGAAAGTGCTCTTGACCGACATATTAAACGCCATACTCAGGCCATCCTGCGAGTTCCCCCGGGTTGTGGATGGGGGTAACCCCTCTACTTGAGGGCAGCTTCGAATAACCAATAAGAAGCTGTGGACAATGAGGAATTCATGGAAATATGAATAAACCAAAGAATTAATACTGGCAGGCCGTCCCCAGGATAAAAGGGTCCCCTCAACTCGTCCACGCACCAGGCGAGAAGAGGTAAGCAATGGTGCAAACTTTTCTTCCTCTGACAATGGCACTCCAAGCATGTCAGAGGCCAGGCAGGGACAGCCATCAGGCCTTAATAAAGAAGGCCCTGGCCCCCAGCCTCCACCACATGCAACGACTAGAAGAAAAAAACATAAGGGGCTAAAAGCCCAGAAATGGACGATTGCAGAAAAGAAGGTCTTGATGCACTGCTATCACTACTCATTGTTTGACAAGTGGAGCAGTAGCCGGACAAAGACTAACCAGGAGGATTAGGGATTCTAGCCTCCCTGATGAGAAGGAAAACCAACCAGTAGCCAATCTGCTTTCCATCCAATCCCAGATGGGCAAATATATAAGACCTGAAGAAATCAACATCATAAAACACGAAGCCCTGAGGGATGCAGAGAAGGACTACTTGCCAAACCAAGTGGAGAGTTCTAAGTGGATACAGGAGAACGGATGGGGCATGGGGGAGAGGTGGACACTTATATGGGCAATGGAATAATTAAGAACAAAATATAGCAGACCAAAAGATATAACAAAATTATGGAGAGAAATTTTCTATTATTACTGCCCGGAAAAACGTCATGTTCCCCCTAAAACCTTAACGCCCAGCATCACAATATCAGCCGGCATTTCAACGAGGAAGATTTTGACTTCCTGAAGAACCAAGTAGTAGCCCGAATTAAAAGTAATGACAACCCTCTTCAACACCCTCTAAAACTTCCCACACGCCACCAGACTCTACAAAATCTAAGCACTCCACCTAGGGGAACATGATCAGCAGCAGGAAACACTCCAGAGCTACCCCCTACGATAAGCCCAACACCCCTGCAAGCTCTCCTGAACCAATACAAGTTTCACCATTGACACACCATCATCAATAGCACAGCACACCCACAACTACAACTCACCCCTCCAGCACACCCTCTCCAACAACCCCAACTTGTACGCACCCTCCCTGGATCTCCGTCACCACCAAGCTCTCCGCCAGATTGATTCCCCCTCCAGTGTCTAACTCCCCCCCTCCCCTATCACCACCACCCTCGGAACCAGACGACGAACAATTGGCGGTGGAAGAAGACCCCAGCAACCCTATTGAGGAAGTGAAGGCCATGAGACTTGAGAACCGACCACAACTCTTCAAAATACAAGCCTACGGAACCACCAAGACACTCATCAACAGAGTAAACACCACCGTCCTGAGGCTGGTAATGGCTGACATACCCCTCACACAACTCAACCAAAAGTTGTGTACAGGGTGACCCGCAAAAAAACGGGCCTGAACACACTTTTTGTGATATATCCTTCATTCATTCACTAATCACCCTTACTTTGCAGGACATGACAGAAGCAACGCCTGTGAACACAACTAGATCTCAATGGGAGATCCACCAAAGAATATACTGCTTCAAACATTACTACAAGACAGGTTCGGTCAAAAAGTGCAGGACACTTTCGTGCATAAGTTCGAATGTGAAAAAGCCCCGTCCAAGAGCAGAATTCAGGACTGGGTGGACCACTTCGAGAACTATGGGACAGTGGAGAACCTCAATGCAGCCAGTGGCAATCGTCCAAGCCATTTACGATGCCCCAGAGAGCGTAAGCTGAGCTGGTTGAAAGCGTGAGAGAGTCAGTTCATCAAAGTCCAAAACGCTCTGTGCGCAAGCGAAGTCAGTCCCTCAGTATTATAGTGTATGGTTATCATGTGATTTATCTTCGGTTAATAAATCAGCCTAGATAGCGTTTCGAAAACCATAACCATAATTTTGTTTGATCGAAGATGTCTGCCGTTAGTTTTAGGCCTAAGGCGACATCAAAATAAATTTTGGAATAATGACTTGGGCGTTAAGACAGACAATTACACAAATATAAAAATATTCATAGAATCAACGAATGTACAATGAGATAAGTAGGTTAAGTAAATATGGTGAATAATAGAGTAAGTAATAATATAGTAAATAATATAGAGTATCTAATATAGAGTATCTTTGATAAAGTGTAGTAATTTAGAGTATCTATAATGTAGTATCTATAAGGGCTGCAATGAGAAGTAAATATAATTATGACTTACTCTCGTATGGTCGTTTGCAAAGAATGTGAGAGTGGAATTAACTCAGTATGATTTGTTTGGAGGTAAATGAATAATTGTAGAAGGAATGGTTACCGACCTTTATACGAAGAAAGCAGCGAGTCGAGTGGGCAGGATAGCGGGCTCTTTTGATCGAGCTGGGAACGTGTGTTTGTTTGTTTGTGTGTGAAATTTAAGAGATGTTGCTTGGAACAGTATACGTTAATTGAATTGATAAGTGAAATAAATGAATTAATTAATTATTAAGTTTAACATAAAATGATTTAATTTACAAAATTTGAAGTACATTAATTGAAAGATTAAATTGACAAAGTTAAAGGATTGTATGAATTATTTAAATGACAAAAGAATTGAATTTTATGCATAATAAATGATGATGATATATATATATATATATATATATATATATATATATATATATATATATATATATATATATATATATATATATATATATATATATTTAAGTTTCCCAAGAGGTTTTTATTATAGGAATGCCCAGAGGCATTGCTATCTGGGCATTGTTATAGTATATCTCATGAGACTTGCAGGAGAGTGCTAGTAATGGATGAAAAGGCCTACCCATACAGAATACAGACGAAGCAGACCCTTACAGCCTCATACAAAGAGCAGAGAAAGGCTATGGCAGTCAAGATACTGGAGGAGATTCAGGAGACTCCAACTTTCCTTAACCTCCTTTGAACCTCAGATGAAGCTCACTTCCATCTTGAAGGAAAGATAAACTCAAAGACAAATGTTTTCTGGGGGACCTCCAGACCAAATCAGATAGCCAGCAAGCCCCTATGCTCCCGTAAGTGCATGGTAGGGACTGCAATCTCAGCCAGAGGCATCATCGGACCATCCTTCTTCGAGGAATCTGGCGCAACAGTGACAGTCACTAAGGAGCGGTATGTTGAGGTACTCAAAACCTTCAGGAGGAAGCTGCAGGCCCTGTTCCCCTCGCTCATGGGGAAGTTCTGGTTACAGCAAGATGGAGCAAGCTCTCACACCTCAAACCTGTCCAGAGATTGGCAGATTTTGAGTGGGCACCTTACAGCCCAGACCTTATCCCCCCCATATTTCTTTCTCTGGGGCTAGACAGAGTGTATGCAGGTAGACCCAGGACCATCACGGAACTCAATGAAGCCATCAGGGAGGAGATCAGAGCCATTAGTGGGTCGGTTTGTAAGGACGTCATGGACAACTTTGTGCTGCGTCTCAAGAAATGCACGATGCTAAATAGAGGTCATCTCGAACACGTGCTCTAGAAAAAAAAAAGAAAAGTCCAAAGACGCATGTTTTTATAGGATGTTTTTTAAACACAATAAACTAGTTATCACCAAAGTTTCATTCAATCCTTGCAGAAAATTATGAAATGAGGCCTATCAAAAGTTGAGGACCGGTTTGTTTGTTTTTTGTTGTTTTTTTGTGTTTTTTTAGGGGGAGGGGTCACCCTGTATTCCCTCGACCTGAGCACCAAAATCGAGCAAATCCCAAAGCTTCCAAAATAACACCCGCGTGGAAGCTCGAGTTGCAAAAACAACTTAACCTTTGCATGAAGGAAGTGAACCAGATCAAGCAGTTTCTCACAGCCCCCACATGGCAGAGACGACTGAAAAGCGTCATCAACAAACTCCGGGCAAAATACCACGCCACCAACATCGAGGAGCTACTATAGTATATGGTTATTCATGTGATTTATTTTCTGTTAATAAATCAGCCTAAATAGCGTTTCGAAAACTATAACCATAAATTTGTTTGATCGAAGTTGTCGGCTGATAGTTTTTAGGCTTAAGACGACAGCGAAATAATTTTGAAATAATAAACTGGGTTTTAAGAAAAACAATTAAACAAATATAAATTATATTCATAGAATCAACGAATGTACAATGAGATAAGTAGATTAGGTATACAATGTAAGATATTGTAACATATGATTTACAGTAACAAGATGCGAAGAGAATTGAAGTATGTGAAATAAATATGAAATAATATGGTGAAATAATATGGTGACTATGATGGACTGTGAATTAGGGGCTTTATGCGAAGAAAGTTGCGAGTCGACTGGGGAAGAATAGTGTGCTATTTGGTCGAGCTGAAAGCGTGTGTTTGTTTGTTTGTGTGAAATTTTAAGAGATGATGTTTGAAACAGTACGTTAAATGAATTGACAAGTAAAATAAATGAATTAATTAATTATTAAGTTGTACATAAAATGATTTAATTTACAAAAGATAAGTAAAATAATTGAAAGATTAAATTGACAAAGTTAAGTAAAATAATTGCATATGAATTTTACATTATAATTGATGTATATATATATTTAAGTTTCCCAGGAGGTTTTTATTATAGGAATGCCCAGAGGCATTGCTATGCTACGTAACACTGCAAGGGAGCTGGAAGGCAAAATACCAGCGATTGCAAAGAGGATAAGACATCAGGAGGAAAAGAAGAAGTCGCAGGCACAGAACAGGTAGTTCAAATCAAACCCTAGAACGTTCTACAGAAATTTCATAAGACATGCAATCACTGATGAGTTTACAGGCAGGATGAGACAAGGTTATAATAATAATGATACTACGACCTGGCAGAAACTGGAGAAGAACATAATGGCTGCAGAAGTAAAAGTGTGCGTTATGACAACTGGGAAAAGATGAAAGGAAACAGAAACATGGTGGTGGAATGAAACAGTTCAACAGAAATTAAGCGAAAAGAAAAGTACAGTCAAACAGTGGCAACGGACGCAAAGCTTTGAAGATCGGCAGTTATATAGACAAAAATGTTTAGAAGCACGACGAGAAGTAGCAATGGCAAAGAGAGCAGCATGGCAGGATTGGAGTAGAGATCTAGATACGGCGGATGGAAAACAAAAGATGTTTAGAATTGCCAAACAAATGAAAAAGAAGAAAAATGACATCACCGGTAGTAACTACATCAGGGGTGATGATGGAACAATTAAAGTTGGTGAAGATGAGGTGGCAGAGAGATGGAAGTCATATTTTGAACATCTTTTAAATGACGAGAATGAAAATGAAATTGAGGAGGAGCCGGCAGTGGATGGACCGCTACAAGAAGTCATAATGAATGAAGTTATTGAGGCGTTGAGAAGTATGAAAAGTGCCAAGGCGACGGGACCATCAGGACTGAGCAGTGATCTGCTGAGGTATGCAGGTGAGGCAGGACAAGAGGTTTTATTGGAGGTGTTCCATGACATTGTGCTGGAGGAACGCATCCCAGAGGAATGGCAAGGTAGCTATACTATCCCACTATATAAAGGTAAAGGAGACGCCCTACAATGCGGCAAACATCGGGGATTGAGTTTGTTAGAACACGGAATGAAGATCTGGAAAAGACTTCTATATCGGATTCTGAAGGAGTTAACAAAGATTGCTGACAACCCGTTTGGTTTCATGGAGGGAAGGTCAACAATTGATGCCATCTTTATTATCAGGCAACGGCAAAAAAGGTACGGTGAAAAGAAGAAATAGCTCTACCACATCTTCGTTGATCTTAGTGCCCAGCAATATTCTGGGCACTAAGAAGACAGTTAGTGCCAGAGAGGCTGGTTCGGCTGATAATGGTGTTATATACTGGAACTACATCTAAAGTAAGAGTAGTTGGAGTAACATCACAAAGCTTTGGAATTGATGTCGGTGTACATCAGGGCTCATCTTTGAGCCCCCTGCCTTTTGTTGTTGTCATGGAAGAAATGACCAAAACATGCAGAAGAGGTGACCCCTTGGATATGTTATACGCTGATGATCTTGTCTTAACAGGGGATACGAAGGAGGAAGTAGCGGACATGTTTAGGGAGTGGAAAAGAAACATGGAGGAGAAAGGAATGAAAGTCAGTGTGGAAAAGACGAAGATGATGGTGACGGGAAAGAAGGCAGAGATATCAAGTAAGAAGATATCCTTGCGGTGTATGCGGTCGAGGAGTAGGTTTAAATTCCATCATGTGCGTATCCTGCCAGAAATGGTGCCACAAAAGATGTTCGATTCTTTGACGCTTAGTCAGAGTAAGGAACTTTAGGTGCCCGACTTGTGCGGGAGAAGTGGCACCGCGTATGGCAGAGACTATTGAGATTGAAGGAAGTGTGGTACATGAGGTCAGTCAATTTTGCTATCTCGGAGATGTACTTGACAGTGAGGAAACTTCAAAGAGGGCCGTTAGGGCTAGAGTCTCAGCGACTTGGAGTAAGTGGCGAGAGAAATCAGGACTAGTGGTAAATAAGAGCATACCATTAATACGAAGAAGTCCTGTCTATGAGGCATACATAAAATCAGCGCTGCTGCATGGCGGAGAGACGTGGACTCTGACAGAGAACGCGAAGAACATCCTAAGAAGCTGTGATAGAAAGATGCCGCGGTATATGGCCGGAGTAACATGGAGAAACGGTGTGAGTAGTTCAGAGGTGGTAGAAAGGTGTGGCCTGAGGGAGTTGGATGCAGTGCTGCAGGAGGAGAAGACTCAGATAGTTCGGACATGTGGAGAGAAGGGGCGAGGACGAAGCAATTGGAAGGATAAGAAATCTGGAGGTGCCTGGCCGGCCTAAGAAAACTTGGATAAATAACGTGGAAGAGGATTTGACAAAGGCATAATCTGAGGAGAGAGATGGCTCTGGATAGAGGGGAATGGCGGTCCACCGTTGCACGTTACACTAAGTAACTAGAGAAACCTCCTGAAAAAACAGGACCTGGAGAACTACTGGAGACCTTTATTTGAGAACGAGGAAACATATAACCAAGAGGCCCAGTGAATGAGGACATTCAGAGGCTAAATGAGACCAAGCTCGCAATGCCAAGACCAGTAATAACACCTAGGAAGATCAGAAGAAAACTTGCACGGTTTGCCAACCATAAGAAACCTGGCATTGACAGTGTCACAAATTTCTGGTTGAAACGGTTGACTGCTCTCCATCGCCACTATAGCGACTGCTTCACCAGACTGTTGAGTGGGGAAGAGGCCACACCAGAATGGCTGATCAGAGGGGACAGAAGCCTAATACCAAAAACAGAAGAGACACAGCGTCCAAATAATTACCGACCCATTTTCTGTCTTAGTACCACCTGCAAGCTCTTCATTGGCCTGGTAGCCGACAGCATATATGACCATCTATCTTCTGGCACGTACCTAGAGAAAGAACAGGCTGGGAGCAGAAGAAGATGCTTCGGTACCAAGGACCAGTTACTGATAAATAAAACCATCCCTGAAGACTGTAGGAAGAGGCAGAGGAACTTAAGCTTTGCATGGATTGACTACAAAAAAACGTTTGACAGCGTGCCTCACTCATGGTTACTACGGTGCCTTGAGTTGTATAACATTGATCCGATAGTAAAGGAAACTTTGGCTGCTCACATACAGCCTTTGCAAACTACCATCACACTAAGCGGCAGCAAAGGGTAAGATCACCATCTCCGATATTAGCATCCGTAGAGGAATCTTACAATGTGACAGCCTATCTCCCTTACTCTTTTGCCTGACGATAGACCCACTCAGCAAGCTCATGAACAACGGCCGGGGCGCTTACAACTTGAGCTAGAACCGCCAGCAAGACCCAAGCAAAAGAGTCAACCACCTGTCTTCATGGACGACCTCAAGCTCTAGTACATACCTTCTCCAACGACATCGGAATGAAGTTTGGCCTGGATAAATGTGCCAAGTGCTGCCTGAGGGCTGGGAAAAAGAGCCAAGTTGAGAACATCCAGTTAGATGAGGCCAACAACATCCGGGACATAGAGGAGCAGGAGCCATACAAATACCTTGTCATTAAAGAAAATGACACCATCCAGCATGCCAAGATGAGGCAGAAGATTGGCAGAGAATACGTCCGCCGTGTGAGGAAGATCTGTAAAACACAGCTTACGAATGTTACAAAATAACTGCCATCAACCAGCTTGCCATGCCAGTAATAAACTACAGCTTTGGCATCATACACTGGCCACAGTTAAACATCAACAGGCTAGATGTAAAGACATGGAAAATTTTAACACTTCACAGGGTCATCTATAGAAACCAGTGTCTGCCAAGGTTGTACCTTTCCAGGGGAAAAGGTGGACTAGTGCTGTCTGAATTTAACCACCCCCATAGAGCCACAATCGTGAGCATCGGACAGTACCTGAGGAGCTCTTTGAACCCCATCCTCGAAATGGTATATGAACACCAAGAGACAAAAGTCAGCCAAACCACACCCAACACCAAGCTGGTCAAGCATTTTGGACAGGGCTGTCTTACAGAAGAGGTAGAAACACCCAGCAAGCCTCCTGCCACGGAGATAGCCTGAGAGAGTCGGCAAAAATACACCCGGACTTTTTAAAGCAGGTGCCTCGAGGAGTGGGCAGGACAACAACGCGCCACATACTTCCTTGACGAACTCTCCAAGGACTATATTGATAAGGAAGGTTCCTTGGATTGGCTCAAGAGAGGAATCCGCCACTACGACCAGGAGAGGTTTATAATGGCCGCCCAAGTTCAAGGTCTGATAACAAATGCTTTTAAAAAGATGGCTGGTCTCAGTAATGACAACATGTGCAGGTCTTGTCGCACTGAAGTGGAGAGTGCGAGCCACCTGACATCAAGTTGCAAGGTACTCCTGGGACACGGCTACTACACAAGGTGACACGACGGTGTGTGCAAGTACCTCCACTGGTCCATCTGTAAAAACTGAACATCCAATGTAGCAAGTTCTTAGAACATCTACCCGAGAGAACTGTGGGGAATGAGACGTACACCATTTATTACGACTATGTTATCCCCACAGCCACATACCTAGGAAACGCAGCTGTCAAACCGGACATCGTAATATGGAACAAGACAGAGAAAGTGGAAACCCTTGTTGATGTTAGTGTCCCCAATGAAGGCGGCCTGAACAGAGCCGAAAGGTAAAAAGTGACCAAGTACCAAGGCCTCATGTATGACATGAAGAGAAACTGGAACCTCAGACAGATCTCAATTATTCCAGTTATTATAGGAGCCGCTAGAGTCATGAAAAAGAACTTTAAGAAATATCTGGCAATTATACCTGGCAACCCAAGTGCAAGAGAAATCCAAACAATTGAACTTAAGGGGACAGCTGGAATCCTGAAAAGAGCTCTCGGATGGAGTCTTTAAAGCGGGTGAATGTTTAGCATTGGGAAAGATACCCTATCACCAGCTAATACCCTAAAGAAAAGGTAATTGATCTAATGAAAAGCCTTTTATGTGCATTTCTGCTCATCCCAGACTGTGCATAAAGCCCACCTTGAAATGATTTTAAGGATTCACACGGGGGGAAAGCCTTTTGAATGCAGCTTCTGCCCTTATCGGGCTACCTAAAGAAGTATTCTTGAGCAACATCTAAAATTTCATACTGGTGAGAAGCCTTTCAAATGTCGCTTCAGTCCTTTTGACACAATTCAAAAAAGAAACCTTGAAACACAGGGCGGAGGCACTTTGGCAAAAAGCCTTTCAAATGCGACTCATGCTCACTCCAAACATCACATCCCGGAAACCTTGAAAGACATTCAAGGATTCACACAGGTGCGAAACTTTTCAAATGCTCCGCCTGTCCACTGGAAACAGTACATAAGACAAACTTTCAAAGGCATATAAAAAGCCATATTGACTACAAGGAAAGCTATTTTTTTTCCTATTCAAGCCTCATAAAGTGCCTAAATTCTGATGGAGGGTTCAATGACTGGCTGCCCATTATTTGGTCCACGCCAGGCAAACAGAACTGGGAATAAAGACCAATCACAATTCCCGCCAGGTAGATATGCATGCAAGAAAATTTTCCGTCTGCCACAGGATGATTTTTTATCAAATAAGTGAACTTTGGATATTTTAAACTAAGCCAAGGAAATCTGGACTAGGAGATTACGCAAACCTCCAGGTGTTAGCTGCAGCATGTTTACATGCTAAACTTGATATCCAATAGCCGGGAGCATCTAGAGGGAGATAAGGAAATGAATTTGAAACAATTGATAATAATGCAACTTCAATAAAAGATATGGAACGAGGCTTATACCAGTTATTTAACAGACCCATTAACTAGACCGGTACCCACCAATGTCATGGGCTATTATTATTCTAGGAGTGGGGTGAGAGGGTGAGTAAGACCCACTGATATCCATAGACGTCTATCAAGTGAAATTAATCGTTACAAGAAGTGAGAAAGAGGAAATAGGGGCAGTAAAGCGGATGGTAGAGAGGAATGATAAAAGGATACAGACTTTAAATCGAGAACCAACAGCCTTCGGGTAGCATTAAAAACAAGTGCCCGGAGTCACGTGAGATGGAAAGAAGTGGCGGTAGGGCTGGAATACAGTTTCCACTCTATGAGCGCATCTGACTCTGTGAGTCTGGTACGGTAGGGGGGAGGGGGATCGCGAAACATGTATCCGTGGTTAGCTTGGTGTGACCCTGGCGGAGGGCCAGCAGAGGAAAGATGAAATATAGAAGTCGAGGGGAACATAATGTAGCCTTGTGTGACCTGGGCGGGACAACAGAGGAAATTTATAATACAGTGGGGTTTTGTTAGGAGCTGAGTTTGCCGTAAGAAAAAACAGTAAGATTTCGACTATATAACTAGTCGGGTTGATTGATTTGGGGTAGTATCCTTTGTGTTTTGGGCTTTTCCATTGGGTTAGTTTTATCCCTTTTTGTTGATTGTGAGGATACTTTTGTAATTTTCTTTTTGTAGCATGGCTATCTACGACTCATTTAAAGCTGGAAAGCACTGGATTGTTTGTTTTTCCGGTGTGGTAGGTGCAGGTGGGTTTTCTTTGATGGATGGATCATGGAGGTTTTTTATGTTGGGATATGGATTTTTGACTGTTGGATAGTTATTTTGGGAGAGTCAACGGCAGGAGTAGTAGGGGGTGGTAGCTGCCGTGATTTCTTATTGATGGTACATGGCTGCGAATCATTCATTGTGCGCCTAGGGGAGAGGGGAGATGATATGCAAGTTTTCATTATTGGATCAAACTATGGGGTGTGGTTGGCCTCCTTTAAGGTGGCTTTGGGTGCTTGGGCTTCTTGCGGAGGTCGTTGCACCCTAATTTTTACCCCCTGCAATGGAAATTTAGTACATCTTGTATTTTCAAATATGGAAGCATAAGACATTCCTCTGTTTCCAACTCGGTTTTGCACTTTTCACGCGCTTCTCTAAAATCAATTATTTCTTTTTCACGTATTGTCACGACTTCCTCTCTAAATTTGTAGCCGTTACACTTTCTACTTGATGCTGGGTGTGGTTTGCCACAATGTGCGCATCTTGGGGTGTAAGTTGTGTTTTCAAGCTGGGACACGTAGGCGCAGATTACGCATGTGGGTACGAAGTCTTGTTCCTTTTTGCAGCAAGTTGGGATTGAATGTCCCTAGGTGTGGCAGTGAAAGCATCTTAAGTTGGATTTGCATTCCCTGACGGGGAAGATACTCCAGCCCAAGTATATGTGTTTTAGCAGGGTGTCGAGGTCAAATGTGATAAAATATGTATGTATTTGTTGGTGTCTAGTGTCATTTACCGTTCGTTGCACTCTCTGGACAGATGTTACTGAAAATTCACTGAGTTCTTGAGTTATCTTTTATTCTGGATATTGAGCAAAGCCTGGCTCAATTACTACTCTTTCTCATTTGCTTGGGCTTTAGCTTTAGTTTCCACTAGGATGCTGCCGTCTCACTTGGGCAATAAGAATGCTTGGAAGTGTTTGGAAGTCTCGATATTGTTTCACTATAAATCCTTTGAATAAATTTGTCTTGGAGTTTTTTGCCTTGATGATATCAAATCTATGGTAAGATCTACCCAGGAAGTGTCCTGGTAACACTTCCTCCGCTAGAAGTTCCTGGAGGCTTTTGCTGATTATCGGTTGGTTGGGGTTTTTGTTTTGTTTTTTAACCTTGTGGAGGGTTTTTTTGTGGGTTTTGAAGTAGTTTTAGCTATCTATTGGTATGTAGATTCTTCTTTGATGGTAATTCTTTTTTGTCCTCTTGCCAACGTAGTCATGTTTAAGAGACAAGGAGGTGCTTTGGGGGATTAGGGGGGATGCGGAGCTTTTTAATTATTGCTGTATTCATTGGGTTGTTGGGATTGTTTTAGGGAAAAAATAACTTGTTGGTGCAAAAATAGAGTATACCCGATCTGTAAACGTACCGTTTAGCTAGTTTTCATCAGTGAAGAAGCTCGAAATCCGAAAAAGAACCAGGATTTGGTTTCCTGCAACCATTTTGGAAGCCCATTGGCACAGACAAGGGGCCGATTCCAAACAACCTTCAGCGTGTAGGCAAGGGCGCCCAGTTCTATGTAGAAGGGCCGCGGAAATCCCCTTAGAGGGACTAACCTATGCGGACAGTGCAAGATCACTCCTGGTCGGTCGTCATCCCTTATCAAGTGCGTCCTTGTTTCAAGCCTGATCCCGCGGACTGAGAGGGGCGGATTGAGCTGCAACTATTACGCTATGGTATCCGGCGGGGGGAGGGGGGAGCATACAGAGCAGCTCTCCAAAAAACAAGCCCCTCGTGGCATGTTACCAACCCGGGCCTGATCTCAGAAAGAGCAGCCCCGTTCAGGCATACTAAATTTTTGAAGGAATACGAAGAGAGTTGGTAGAGAAAAGCAGAAAGATGTTAGCAAAGGAAGAAAGATCGTTTAGACTCGGGCTGGACGGAGCGCTAAGTCCCGTCAACACGGCGGGCAGGAAGGCACACAGCCGTGCCCCTTGCGGGGGACCAATGGAGGGGCTCCAATTTCACCATTTGCATACGGCAAACGGTCTTCCAATTTGCCATCGATGGAGATACCCATGCGCAAGCCCACCTCAGAAAAGGACGAGACCTCCCCATATGCTTTTTCACCCGTAGCATAAAATGTTGTAGTAGGTGCTACTACAACATTTTATGCTCCGGGTGACAAGTTTTACCTTTCTCCCATATCTATGGATGAAGCTGCCAAGTGCAGGCTCACCGTGAGCTGGAAATGGTCGCGGAGCTCATCACGCCCCAGATGGCAAAAATCTTCCATGGGGGCAAACATTGGATTGGTGACAAACACCGAAACTGAATCCAACCATGTGCAAGCTCATCCAGAGGCGGAAGAGGGAGCTCATCCTCAGGCGGAAAAGGGACCTCACGCACAGGCGAAAGAGGGAGCTCATCCTCGGGCGGAAGAGGGAGCTCATCCTCAGGCGGAAGAGAGAGCTCATCCTCAGGCAGAAGAGGGAGCTTACCCACTGGCGGAAGAGGAAGTTCACCCTCGGGGGGAAGAGGGAGCTCACTGACAGGCGGAAAAGGGAGCTCATCATCAGGCGGAAGAGGGAGCTCATCCTCGGGTGGAAGAGGGAGCTCACCCACTGGCGGAAGAGGGAGCTCATCCTCGGGCGGAAGAGGGAGCTCACCCACTGGCGGAAGAGCGAGCTCATCCTCAGGTGGAAGAGGGAACTCACCGACAGGCGTAAGAGGGAGTTTATCCTCAGGGGGAAGAGAGAGCTTACCTACTGGCGGAAGAGGGAGCTCATCCTCAGGCGAAAGAGGGAGCTCATCCTCAGGCGGAAGAGGGAGCTCATCCTCGGGCGGAAGAGGGAGCTCATCCACTGGCGGAAGATGGAGCTCATCCTCGGGTGTAAGAGGGAGCTCACTCACTGGCGGAAAAGGGGAGCTCACCGACAGGCGTAGGAGGGAGCTCATCCTCAGGCGGAAGAGAGAGCTTACCCACTGGTGGAAGAGGGAGCTCATCCTCAGGCGGAAGAGAGAGCTTACCCACTGGTGGAAGAGGGAGCTCATCCTCAGGCGGAAAAGAGAGATTACCCACTGGCGGAAGAGGGAGCTGACCCTCAGGTGGTAGAGGGAGCTCATCCTCAGGCGGAAGAGGGAGCTCACCCACTGGCGGAAGAGCGAGCTCATCCTCAGGTGGTAGAGGGAGCTCATCCTCAGGCGGAAGAGGGAGCTCACCCACTGGCGGAAGAGCGAGCTCATCCTCAGGCGGAAGAGAGAGCATACCCACTGGCGGAAGAGGGAGCTCATCCTCAGGCGGAAGAGAGAGCTTACCCACTGGTGGAAGAGGGAGCTGACCCTCAGGTGGTAGAGGGAGCTCATCCTCAGGCGGAAAAGAGAGATTACCCACTGGCGGAAGAGCGAGCTCATCCTCAGGTGGTAGAGGGAGCTCATCCTCAGGCGGAAGAGGGAGCTCACCCACTGGCGGAAGAGCGAGCTCATCCTCAGGCGGAAGAGAGAGCATACCCACTGGCGGAAGAGGGAGCTCATCCTCAGGTGGTAGAGGGAGCTCATCCTCAGGCGGAAGAGGGAGCTCACCCACTGGCGGAAGAGCGAGCTCATCCTCAGGTGGTAGAGGGAGCTCATCCTCAGGCGGAAGAGGGAGCTCACCCACTGGCGGAAGAGCGAGCTCATCCTCAGGTGGTAGAGGGAGCTCATCCTCAGGCGGAAGAGGGAGCTCACCCACTGGCGGAAGAGCGAGCTCATCCTCAGGTGGTAGAGGGAGCTCATCCTCAGGCGGAAGAGGGAGCTCACCCACTGGCGGAAGAGCGAGCTCATCCTCAGGCGGAAGAGAGAGCATACCCACTGGCGGAAGAGGGAGCTCATCCTCAGGCGGAAGAGAGAGCTTACCCACTGGTGGAAGAGGGAGCTCATCCTCAGGCGGAAAAGAGAGATTACCCACTGGCGGAAGAGGGAGCTCATCCTCAGGTGGTAGAGGGAGCTCATCCTCAGGCGGAAGAGGGAGCTCATCCTCGGGCGCAAGAGGGAGCTAATCCTCAGGTGGTAGAGGGAGCTCATCCTCAGGCGGAAGAGGGAGCTCACCCACTGGCGGAAGAGCGAGCTCATCCTCAGGTGGTAGAGGGAGCTCATCCTCAGGCGGAAGAGGGAGCTCACCCACTGGCGGAAGAGCGAGCTCATCCTCAGGTGGTAGAGGGAGCTCATCCTCAGGCGGAAGAGGGAGCTCACCCACTGGCGGAAGAGAGAGCATACCCACTGGCGGAAGAGGGAGCTCATCCTCAGGTGGTAGAGGGAGCTCATCCTCAGGCGGAAGAGGGAGCTCACCCACTGGCGGAAGAGCGAGCTCATCCTCAGGCGGAAGAGGGAGCTCATCCTCAGGCCGAAGAGGGAGCTCATCCTCAAGCAAAAGAGGGAGCTCACCCACAGGCGGAAGAGGGAGCTCATCCTCAGGAGGAAGAGGGAGTTCATCCTCGCGCAGAAGAGGGAGCTCATCCTCAGGCCGAAGAGGGAGCTCATCCTCAAGCAAAAGAGGGAGCTCACCCACAGGCGGAAGAGGGAGCTCATCCTCAGGCGGAAGAGGGAGCTCATCCTCAGGAGGAAGAGGGAGTTCATCCTCGCGCAGAAGAGGGAGCTCATTCTCAGGCGGAAGAGGGAGCTCATCCTCACGTGGTAGAGGGAGCTCACCCACAGGCAAAAGAGGGAGCTCATCCTCAGGCGAAAGAGGGAGCTCATCCTCAGGCGGAAGAGAGAGCTCATCTTCAAGTAAAAGAGGGAGCTCATCCTCAGGTGGTAGAGGGAGCTCATCCTTAGGCGGAAGAGGTCGTTCATCCGCCCACTGATGCACTTTTGACAGTTAATCCCTCCTCCATTTCGGAGAAGGATCTTGCCCCTGGGACGGTTAGTACGGCCAAGGGGACCAATTCCGGGGATTGAGAGAAGTGCGTTTACTTCCCGACCTCCTAAAAGAGAGGAAGAAAAATGACGAGGCCTCGAAGTTCCTTCCAGTCCTCAGGACCTCTGCTGACAGATGGGCTCACTGACGTTCCAGCATGTAACCAGGCCCCAACCAGGCAGGGGGCTAGACCAAGACTAAATTCGCAAGAGCACTGAGCACAACCTCGATGAGGTCGGCTCCCCTCATTCAGATTCTACCTGGTGGGTTTTATTTCAGTCTGGCTTCTAATGCTTCATAGTTATTCGCTCCACGGCTAACAGCATGTTTGCCAAACGGCAAGAAGATCCGTCAGAGGAAAGAATCACCTAAGTTGATTAGTAAAGCTGAAGGTGACTCATTTCGTGAACGGTAGCTTTCTGGCGAATTAGTCCTGCATCCTACGAGGGCGCCTTCAGACACTCAATGCCTCGCCCTTGAGTATGATGCCGCATTCTAAGATGAACTTTGTGAAAGGAATGGTTTATACGAGGAAACTCTTAAGACCATTCCTAAAAGACATCACCGAATCGTTGACCGATCACGGGGCGGTCAAAGTCGAACGTGAGAAAATTGAGGCCTCGAACATACTTCTACAAACTTCCTTACGTTGGACCGTGACAGGCGGCCAAAGTCGGTGTGTGCCGGTTAACATCGCTACCACGTGAAATGATTCGAACTACTGCCGCGTAGTGGTACTACTGCCACTGTTTTGGGCATACGAACCTCTCCTGTAGACGTGCAACGTCTGATTTAGCCGAAGTCTGTGAAGTTGCGCTAAGGCCGTAGACGATAAGTCCCTATTATGAATGGCAAAGTGTGTCAATTGCGCGGAGTCACACCCTGCTTCCTCGAAGCAATGTGGCGAGTCTCAACTGAAGACGGAAATCTTGGCCGTTGAGAGTGCGGATTGTCTCCTATTCCATGAGGATGAGGAGTTGGTTCTAGAGTGTCCGGCGTTGCCTGTGATGTACGAGGGGCGGTCAATAAGTTTTGCAATTCGGATATAAGGAAACGAGATATGATGAAAAGTGTTTTATTATTTTTTAATATAACTACCCTCGACTTCAATGCACTTGCGCCACTTATCCCTGAGGCTTCGAATTCCCGACAACCAGAAATCTCCCGACTGCTGTTCAATCCACTCCTGGACGGCAAGCTGGACATCTTCATCACCCCCAAACCGGCGTACACGCAGTGCAGCCTTGAACTGGCGAACTAAAAAGTAGTCGCTAGGGGCTAGATCTGGACTGTAGGGGGGTGGTTGAGCTCCTCGAATCCGCCCTCGCGCAGGGCAGCTTGTGCAACTCTGGCCTCCGAACTTTGACGACGTTGAAGTCGATCATGGGGCGTGAGGTTTCTAGGGATCCAACGGGCAGAGACCTTGGCCATGGCCAAATTGTCGTGGATGATGTTGATGACACTTCCATGTGATATTCCAAGTTCTCGCTCGATTTCTTCGGCCCCATCGTGTGGAGAGTCTCCATGATACCGTATCGCCATGCAGTATCATAGGCCTTCTCCAGATCGAAAAACACTGTGGCGTAGTGCTGTCTACGAAAGAAAGCCTCGCAGACGGCATTTTCCAGTCGGAGCAGAGCATCCGACGTAGAGTGGAACTTACGGAAGCCACACTGTGCGGAACTTTTTGATTTATTTATTAATTTTAGGAGACCACCTGGCGATAGCCTACTTGGGCATAAGTCGTCGTACTCGACACAGACTAGTACTAGGCTATATTAAAAAAACAAGTAACAGAAAACAAATAACTATGTAAATAACAACGATAAAAAAAGGACAGAGCCTAAAAAAAAACGCAAAAAGACAAGAAAGCGCACGCCCGCCTCCTCCCGTCGCAGGAACGTGCGATGCCAGCATTCTCGAAGAGTCGTATAGTCCACAAGTCTGTGTGCACGAACACGTCTGGAATAAAAGGACAAGCGGGAGCGACCCCGGTTGCCACAGGATCGGGACAAGCAACGTGCGCGAAGATCCCCCAGGCTGGGACATTCAACAAGAATGTGCTGAGCAATCTGAGGGACAACGCAGTCGTCGCAGGCAAGCACTCCATCAAGTGGCAGTGCGTCGCGCGAGTACGTCTTATTCGAAGAGGACATAAAAAAACCTAAAGCCGTCGCGGTATTTGGGGGTTGGTCCATGGGAACAGTTTTGGCGCAGTTACACGTAACTTTAGGTTCCCCTCGACCGTCTTCCATCTTTTTTGCCAAGCCACCCGGAGGGTACCCCATATTCCTGCCATGTAAATGGTGTGAGGAAGAGCGAAACGCTGGTCAGTCGCCCAGTCCTTGCGCTTATTTCCCGCAATTCCGACAGGTCCAGGAACCCAACAAAAGGCAATATCGACATGAACCCGGCTCGCTAAAACCGTGGCGTCACGGTATAGCGTACAAGAAGTGCAGTCGAGCGGCTTAAAAGCTTCGTTTGAATGAGTCTTTTTTGAGACTCAGGATAGCCGAGTGGATTCGCCGCTGGCTAACAGTGGTCCAGCGACGCGGGAAGCTGTTCGGAACACGCTTACGTTATTATTATTTTTTTTGCCCCTTTTCTTAGTCCCCTTTATCTACAAGATCAAAGGAACTGTACGAGTCCAACACTTCGAGGCAAACCTCATTTGAAACAAGTCTGAGTCAGAGTGGAGCCGTGGATAGCGGTATAAGTGTACCACCTTAGTCTAGGACAAGAAAACCGAAGCCTGTGCGCTTCAGCAGAGCAATGGACGCAGTTCAATGCCTGTTGGAGTCGACGCTCTAGAGTTGGCATCTGGGCGGCGCCAAAAGAGATCGAGAGGTCGTTTACGTAGAAGGTAGCAAGAACATTTTCTGGCAGCACAGAGGTGATGCTTTTGATGTTCAGGGAAAAGAGTGTGACACTAAGGACACTTGTCTGCGGGACACGCTCTTCCTACTCTGTAAGGCCGGAGAGGGTTTCCCCCACCAGTATACAAAATCGACGACTGGAGGTGTCCATTCGCCCTCCTCGTGTGGAGAGTCTCGATAATACCATATTGCCATGCGGTATCATAGGCCTTCTCCAGATCAAAAAACACTGTGTTGTAGGGCTATCTACGAAGGAAAGCCTCACAGACGGCATTTTCCAGTCGGAGCGGAGCATCCGAAGTGGAGTGGAACTTGCGGAAACCGCACTGTGTAGAAGATATGGCCTCCACTGTCCAGAAATTAATGCTAATCTAACAGTTACCAATTTCTCCATCAACTTGCATACGCAGGAGGTTAAAGAAATTGGACGGAAAAGGCCAAGGAACAGTGATCTCTCCACGGTTTGCGAAAAGCGAGCACATTAGCGACTCACCAGGAATTAGGGACGATACCCTCTTTGCAGATCTTGTTGAACAAATCTAACAGAAAGGGCATGCCTTCCTCAACCAGGTGTCGAAGCATGGCTTACGTGACATCATCTTGACTAGGAGCGGTGTCCGCGCACGAAACGAGAGCGGAACGCAACTTACTCAGGTTAAACGAGTCGTTGAAGGGTTCTCCGCCTCTGGAGGTAAAGTCTACTCGGCGGCCTTCCACGAAATCACGAAGCGCATTGAATGTTGACCAAGCAGTCTCACGGCTAGAGATTGCGTAGAAACGGGCACGGAGGATTTCGCCACTGACGCAGGTTCCGAGATTGAGTCTCCATTCTCATGGAGAGCTGGAGGGGGGTCCTGAGAGATCTTCCTCCAAATCCATTTGACTCGGTTCCACACATCTGCTAGAGTTTTCTTTCCGTTAAGTGATAACATGTATATCCGCCAAAATGAGCAGCGGGCGTGCTTCGAAATATACCGGAAACTAGCCCTAGCTTGATGAAATTCACCGGCAGTGAAATCGTTTGGGCGACGCTTATATCGCATGTAGGCTTAACGCTTCTGTTTGAGGGGCGTCTCACACTCGGCTGGCCACCACGGGAGCAGTCGTCGGCGTGCAAAACAGCCAAACGTTCTAAGAATAGTAGTTAGGCTCACGGCGATTATGTTGCCAGAGAGTCACTAAACGGCCTCATCAACCGACCTAAACTCCTCGACTGAGATAGAGAAATTAGGCATTTCCTGAAATGCGGACGACCGCACCAGCGTTAAGCACCACCGGGGCGGATGGTGGTGGCGGAATCGCAAAACCCTTATACCCCGGGAGGGTGAGCAAGGGGGAGCGTTCAGCATGGTTTCCTGCAAAAAGATAGCTAACAGGGAACGGGAAGAGACGAGCCTGCACAGCTCCTCCCAGTTGGCCCAGAGTCCGCGGCAAATCCATTGGAGGAATATGCTATCCAGCATCCAGGACTAGCTCGGAGGAGACGCCGGGACCCTCTTCGAAGAGAAGACCCTCACGGGAATGGCCGTACGCTTCTCGGAGGCAGAACTCCGGTCGCGGTTGGCCGAACAATTGGCTGAGGGCTCTGTCTCCTTCGAAGAGTTCTCAGGGGATGTTAAGCTTTTGCTCCCTTCCGCCGAAAACCTTAGGCAGGTGGGGCGGTTTCGGAGGCGTGAGTCCCTCTTTTGGAGGATCCACCCTCTCCGAGACAACCAGCCTACCACTGGGTGTGGGCGAAGAAGTCGAAGCTCCGTTAGTTCTGTTTTCTTTCGGAGGACAGCTTTAGGAACCCAGAAAGATGGCCTAATGACCAACTTCAAGGGTGTTGCCTCCTGCGAGTCTAACGACTTGGTGGAGGCGCGGGGCAGTTTCGCCTTACGGGAAACGGTCACGGTGGAGGAAGGAGGGGAAACCCTGGTTTTAGCTGGGGGTTGGTATGAACCCTTTATGCCACCAACTCTATCAGGGAAGCGCCCTGGGCGGGTACAAGCGTGCAGAATAGCACGCTATTCCGCCCACTCGACTCGCAGTTTTCTTCGTATAAAGGTCGGTAATCATTCATTCTACAATTATTCATTTACTTCCAAACAAAACATACTTAGTTAATTCCATTTTCTCTCACAATTCTTTGCAAACGACCATACGTGAGTAGATCCTAATTATATTTACTTCTTATTGCAGCCCCAATTCAGTCCATCATAGATACCCTATATTATTTACTCTATATTATTTACTATATATTATTTCACTATTTCGTCACCATATCATTCCACCATATTAATTTCACATACTTCAATTCTCTTCGCATCTTGTTGCTGTAAATCATATGTTAAAATATCTTACATTGTATACCTAACCTACTTATCTCATTGTACATTCGTTGATTTTATGAAAATATTTATATTTGTGTAATTGTCTTTCTTAAAGCCCAAGTCATTATTCAAAAATTTATTTCGCTGTCGCCTTAGGCCTAAAACTAACTGCAGACAACTTCGATCAAACAATATGTGGTTATGGTTTTCGAAACGCTATTTAGACTGATTTATTAACAAGATAAATCACATAGATAACCATACACTATAGTCGATATTCTTGTATGATCTCTATTGTCGGCGGTGGAGGGGGTTCAGTTCTCTGCTCTCTTCTATCATATCTGCTATGGCTTGACGACGGCGGATTCGGAGGCGCAGGATTTGCCAATTCTTGGTGAAAAAGGAAGCAAGGGAAAGTTTTGCAGAAGGCACGATGGTCAGCACCGCAATTATAACATTTAGGAGGAGATTGGCACTCCACGCTTTTATGTCCTTTGTTTGAACATTTGGAACAGAACTGGGGATCTTGGGGGCAATATTTGGCAAGATGTCCGAACTTCAAGCAGTATTTGCAGTGTATGAGTGTGGGCAATTCTTCTTGCATAAGGATTATAGTGCCTGCGAATCTAATTGTAGTGGGAATAGTCTAATGCTTGAATGTTATTTTTACTATTTTTAATGCACTTTGGCGTGTTGGGGAGCTTTTGTGGAAAATGGAGACGGATTCTCTTTGGTGAACGTCGTCCTCGAATAGTTTTTTGGTGGATTTGCAAATGAAGGTTACGCAACTATTTGGAACTTAGAGCGGCTAAGCAGGGCGGTTCCAACTCTGAAGTTGGAAAGGTTACAGAACTATTACGGAACGTGAAGCGGTTGAGCAGGGCGGTTCCAACTCTGAAGTTGTGTTCATTTTTGTCTGTTACATTGAGAAAGTGGTCACCTAAAGCGATGAGGGTCAGCAGGTTTTTTGGAGATTTATTCGATTTGGCTTTGACCGTTGCTTCAGTTTAGATTGCATTTATGTAAAATTCTGGTTGTGTCTCCACAGTTACGGTTTGTAGCCATTGTCGGAGCTTTAGGGCACAAAAGGGGTTATTGTCTTGTGTTTTGAGGGTGATGTATCTTGACCAGCATGCTGGTCCAAATACTTGCCTTAGGTCAATTGGTTTAGATTTGCTTGTTTGCAGTATTTTCTTTTGTGTTAAGTGAGTATTATTGTTTTCAATGGAGTTATCCATGGCTATTAGTAAGGAATTCGTCACCCCTGTCTGTAACAGCCAACATAGACCCCAACAAGGGAACGGCAATAATGGGCGACTTTGTTTGGCCCCGGCCGCTATCACTGGGTGGGATGTTATAAGTATTCTCCGCCACCCCTTGAGAAACACCGGACCAAGTCATACACGTGGCGTGGTAGGCAGATCGGGATGGCGGATCCAGCTTGGTGACTGTCTTCTGAGCGGTTAGGGTCACCACGCCTAACATCTTGTCGTAGGAGTGTTCGGTTCCGTGATCCAAAAAGAGCGCCGAGCCGTGATCGAAGAGGTCCATGGGCAGGAGAAGGGGGCCAACAAAAGAGCACAGAAATGATGATTGAAAAAGGACGGCGGAAAAGCAGGGGCACAATCAGGGAGAGTTGGCATAGGAGACAGATTAAGGATTAGCGAAGGAATGAAGAGCGGCTAAGCCGTGCCTCTTACTGGGACTTGAGAGATATGGTTGTATGGGGGATAGGATGAACGGCCAACAAAACAATAAGGCAGTGGTCACTCCCATGGAGGTCGTCGAGAACTGACCATTGAAAATCGGTGAACAGAGATACAGGTCAACACAGCTAAAGGAATCCGTCTGGATATGATAAGAGGTAACATCGTCGGTGTTTAAAATCCAGAGAGATTCTAAAACCCCGCCTTTAGCATTCCGAGTGATTTCGCCCCAATATGGGTGACGAGCATTAAAATCTCCTAGTAATAAAAACGGGGAAGGCAACTGTAGGATTTTCCTTTTTAGGAAAAGGCTAGGAGAAGAAAAACTCTGATTGTAAAACCTGCTGATGCCATGTAGGGTACAGCCTTTATAGGCAAAGGCTAGAGCATGCAGCCCATGAAAATTTGCCACTGCTACCTATTTGGCGGGTCGAGGGGGGAGAGATGGTGAGCGAGCCCTCTAGTCATAATGTGTGTGGTTGGAGCTGGGGTCCTGGGACTTAAGTCGGTCAGAGGGTACAGGGTACGTGTTTTTTCAGGATGCCACTTCCTCCCACTAATTGGAGGACCGAACCTATGAGGTAAAATTGAATTTCGATAAAGTAATCATATCTGTTGTATCAGTGTATGCTCCTCAAGAAGGCTGTGATGCTGCAGTCAATGATGAGTTTTGGGACCGAGTTGATCAGTTGTTGGTGGCATGGCAGAGAGTAAGATGGTGATTCTGGGAGGAGACCTGAATAGATATGTAGGGGTGGAGGCACTTGGGTACGAAGGAGCACATGGAGGTTGTGGATTTGGCACTAGGAATGTGGAAGGCGAGTGAATTTTGGAATTTGGAGAAGCAATGGACATGGTCGTTTGTAACACCTTGTTTAGAAAAGAGAGAAGTAAACTGGTCACATATAAATCTGGAGACAGCAATAGTCAGATAGACTACTTTATGGTTAGAAGAAGAGAGAAAATTAGTGAAAGATGTTAAAGTGATACCCAGTGAAGAGTGTGTACAACAACATAAGTTACTGGTATGTGTGTGACCTTTGGTTAGGGAAATTGCAGGCGAGGTGGGGGGGAGGGGGAGAGTTTGTGACTCGGGAGAAGGTGTGTAAGCTTAAAAATCAAGAAGTGAGAGAGGCTTTTTACGAAGAGTTCGGTACACTAGTTGCAGAGAATAGAGCGACTGACGGAAGTGTGAGCGAGCAGTATGGGAGACTGAAAGATAACCTTCTAAAAGCCACTGAACAGGCTCGTGGATGGTCAAGAGGTCCACCTAGACACAAGGCGTCCTAGGGGTGGGGGGAAAATGAGGAAGTTGAGGCTGTAGTGAAGGAGAAACGATTGTTTTTAGAAGGAAGCAGGGTGGGAGTAAAGAAGTATACTTGGCAGCGAAAAGAAGGGTAACTCGGGAAGTGTATAGGGCTAAGTCAGAGGCCTAAAAACCTCTTTTTGAGAGCTTCAATGGTGCTGAGGGCAGGAAAAGGATGCTCAAATTGGCTAGGCAGATGAAAAAGAAAAATAGTGATATAGGGAGTGAACAGTGCATTAAAAATGATAGTAGAGTTTTGGTTAGGCAGGATGATATAAAAAAAGGCTTGGGGGAGCACTATAATCGTTTATTAAACCTAGAATTTGACCTGGGCAGGAGACTTGTGGATTGCGCAGAACCTGTGGCTGGACCGTGGCCATAAATTGAGGACAAAATGGTGAGCAGAGTCACCAATCTCATGCCAGAAGGTAAGGCAGCCTCTGGAGATATTGGTGTACGGTTGGTCACTCACCTTATAAATGCTGTCATATATGAATGTGCTGTACCAGAAGACTGGCTGAAGAGTGTGATTGTGTATAAGGGTAAAGGTGATTCGCTGGAAAGGGGTAGCTACATAGGCATAAAGCTCCTCGATCATGTTATAAAAGTTGTGGAGCGTGTTGTAGAAGACATGATTAGGGAAAGGATAAACTATGATGACATGCAGTTTGGGTTCATGCCTGGAAAAGGAACCACTGATGCTATATTTATAGCTAGACAGCTCCAGGAGAAGGACATTGATAGGAAATGAGCATTGTATTATATTTTTGTTGATCTGGAAAAGTCTTTTGATAGGGTACCAAGAGATGTGGTGAGGTGGGCAATGAGAAAATTAGGGATCGAGGAGTGGTTGGTTAGGGTGGTTATGGCTATGTACGAAGGTTCGATAACCCAGGTGAGGGTAAATGGAGAATTGAGTGATGACTTTTCTGTAAGGGTTAGTGTGCGTCAGGAATCCGTTTTGAGTCCCTTGCTCTTTGTTATAGTCCTGGAAGTGCTGTCACAAAATTTTAGAACAGGATTGCCATTCGAATTGTTGTACGCTGATGACCTAGTACTGATTGCCGAGGGTGAGAAGACGGCACTTAAGAAGTTTAGGTTGTGGAGGTAAGGGATGAATTCCATGGGGCTGAGAGTGAATTTGGATAAAACAAAGATGATTATTTCAAGAGTGGGTGGTGGTAATGACATCATTGAGTGTATGTGGCCATGTGCAGTATGTCATAGAGGGCTAAGGAATAACTCTACCCTGTGTAATGGATGTGGTTTGTGGGTGCAAAAGTGATATAGTCGTATCAGGGTTAGGATGCATAATAATGAAGAGTTTCAGTGCACTGTGTGTAGAGGAGAGGATACAGGAGAGGATTGTATTTGATGGTGTGTCGCTTGAATGTGTAGAGGAGTGTTGCTATCTGGGAGATATAATCAGTGCATGGGGAGGTGCTGTGGCGAGTTCCATGGCAAGGGTTAGAAGTGGTTGGAAAAAGTTCAGAGAGCTGCTTCCCTTTTGACGCTGCGGGGGTTTTCCCTCTGAGCTAAGGGACGTCTGTAAACTACGTGCGTATGAAGTGCACTGAGATGAGAATAATGAGATGGATGTGAGGAACATCTCTGTATTTGAGGCCTGGAGGTGACAGAGTTGCAAACTGTGAATTAAGGGATATAATGCATCAGTTTTGCACTGAGAAGAGTCAGACTGGGGTGGTTCGGTCATGTGGAGAGGAAGGAGGATAATAATTGGGTGAAGGGTGTTATTAGTTTGGAGGTTGGGGTGTAGCTGCCAGAGGGAGATCGAGGACCTCAGAGATAAGAGTTTGAATATAGAGAAACAGCCAGAGATCGAGCAGCATGGAAAGCCGCCATTAGGTATGTAAATAAGGTTGACACATGCAAACATGTAGGGAGAGTTAAAAAATGATGATGATGAGGTAAATAGAGCAAACAGCTGACCATTGACAATCATTTAGGCAGTCTGGGAAATAGAAATATAAGTCAACACAACTAAATCCGTCTGGACATGATAAGAGGTAAGATCACCCGTGTTTAAAACGCACAGAAAGTCAAATAAAAGAGAGACTAAAACACTGCCTTTGGCATTCCGAGTGATGTCGCCCCAATATGGTTGACAGGCATTAAAATCTCAGTGGTAAAAAAAAAACGAAGAAGGCCACTGATCAATAAGTTCTAAAAGGGTCAGGTCTTGACAATAGTAAAGAAGGAACGAAGTAAATAGAACAAACAGTAAAAAGCCTTGTACGGAAAACCCTCACGGCAACTGCTTGGACGGTAGTGTGAACGGAGAGGGGAGATGCATGGTGGAATGATGAAACCATAACTGACCCCCCCCCCCCTCCCCATGAGACGATCCCGCGACAAGGGAAATAAAGTTGAAAATACGAAAACCAGGTACTGCCGGGAAAGGCTGTGTTTTCAGTTTGTTCTGAAAACAAATAATAGCCGGGTGGAGAGTCGCCAAAAGAACTCTCTTCTCACTTGAGAAGAACGCCTTGATAATTCCATCGTAAAGTGAGGGATATTATGTGGGACGGTTAGATGCCACAGTAGATATCTTCTTCTACTTTGTGGCTAAGGTTAAGTTTGAAGTGCGTCCCAAAGGGAAGAGATCCTGGAAGGAGCAGTGACAGAGGGTATGTCCGATGGTTTCGACGAACCGTCCCAAGACCCTGTCTGTACCTGGGGTGCACAGATAGGGAGAAACGGAAGGTGGAGAAGAGATTTTTGGACGGTAGATCCGGATTGATGGGCCGAGGGCGCTTTCGATGTCTGAGGAATTGATCCAAAAACCGCCGCTGGCGATGTTGGAATATAATCGGCTTCCATCGGATCATAAGTAGGAGGATGTGTGGGTGGAGCAGGCAATTTGGACAAAGTATAAGGAACTGGGTTGATTTCTGCTACCGTTTAGAATGGTAAGGGGCCTAAGTCCAGTGAAGGGAGGAGCTGGCTTGAAGGCAGAGAATATTCAGCAACAGGAGAGGAGAAGAGTCCATTGAAGATGTTCGAGTCTAAGCCGAGTCGGCTCTAAAAGCTGCAGGCTTATTAGTGGCAGATGACCCAGGTGAGGAGTCCTTTCTCTTACCACGGGGATTTGTGTCCCAAGGCCGGGTAGAAGAACCTCGACTGATCGATATAGAAAATTCTTTCAGATAACGTCTAATGTCTCACCTTGAGCGTGGGTCCCGGCTAGAGCTGCCGGACAGATGGGATAAACATTAGGTATCTCGGTGTGAAAGCGACGCTTCGATGGTATATCGTGAATACTTCTGACACGGTAAATGGGCGTAAGATGCTTCAGGCGTGTCGTAACACGAACGTGATGTTTGATTTTGAACAGCGTCACGTAAAACGTCCGAGAAGAGACGGCCAAGAAGCGAGGTTTGTGCTCAAGCACGTTGGCGACTCTCTCACGTCCAAACGCACAGAGTAGGGTAAAGCGAGGACCTCCTTTTCATAAAAATTATTGCGCAGATTTTTGACGCGGCACTGTAGGCACCACCGCACGATGTTAAGGGTGCATTCACGGCCATGGTATCATAACTACAATTCACACAGGAACGGGAGTGTCGACAAGCATGAGCAACATGTCCAAATTGATTAAAATTGAAGCAACGTCTGGATAGTTCGGCGTTGGGGCTTACCGATACACGAAGCTTTAATAAACTCGGGCAATTTCTGACGTTCAAACGTTGAAATAAATGTGGCAGTTGGGACTCTGGTAGAGCTTACAGTTTTAGTCACCCTGTGTACATGTGTGACGCGTCGGGTACTAAACTTGCTCTGGAGACGGTTGAGGTCGTAGTCCCTTAATTCGTTTGAACGGACGACACCTTTTGACAAAATTCAGACGTGGACGGGGCGAACCGGTTACTGGATCTTCGACAATCAAAGACAGATTTCGCACAAGATTGTGTTGAGAGTGAGATGATACCCCGACTACAACATCACCACTACGTCTTGACCACATCCGGTAGGGTTAACTCCAGCTGGACTCAAAATATTAATTAACGTCAAACACATCGACCTTTGCAAGTGAGGTGTCAGATGAAGAGCTCATGACAGGAAAGTGGGAATAATCTAAATCTGGGCCCACGTCGTTGGCATAGGGATCCAACGGGCGAGGGAAGGCTGAAAGGGCAACTGAAGAACATTTGGCAATAGAACCCTTACGAGAAGGGGAGATTTTATGTTTATGGTTAGCCATTGAAAAACGTAATAACTTCACATTCTTCCTCGGGGCTTTGGACATAATAGGTGATGAAATATAGGTAGAGTTAGAGAGAAAAAGTAAGAGAGTAAAGTGGTTAAAGGGTGAATTTAAAGAATAGATGATGTGTGGGGGACAGAATAAAAAGGTCCTTGGTGAAAGGGTAGCTCTGTTATTTTGTTAGTTGGGGGGGGGGTTATTTAATAAACTATGAATTTATAGTTTATTTAATTAAATTAACAAGGTTAGTTTAATTATTAATTAGTCATCTTAATGATGATCTTTGGCATTCAAGCCTTTATTTAAGACTGGGTTTTTAATCCCGCTGTGGGTATTTGAACAGATTTTTTTTTTTTAAATGTTAATTTGAATTTGAAATTTGTATTAAAGGGAATTTGGATTTTGAATTTAAAAAACTTGCGCATTACACTAGTCGATTCGTGTCTATTGTCGATTCTGTAATGTGTATTTGGGAGTCACGTCACCGTCAGACTGTAATTTGCTGCTTTTAAATGGTCTTATTTGTCGGTCGACCTCGATTTCTAGGTGTGTACGAGCGAATTCAGGGGTCAAGCGGGCACCAATGGCCTGCCATATCCTCTTAGCTCTCTCGTGGAGCGCCACGTTGATTGGAGATAATCCAACCGAGTCGTGGAGCTCCCTCTGTCGTTTATGTTATCTTCTTCGGGTATTTGTAATAAGTAAAACCGCCTTGTTCTGGATGACTTGTAGTTTCGCAATGTGGGTCCTGGCGCACGCATTCAACGGCACCGGGGGGTACAAGAGTCTCGAGCGAATGCACGCATTGAATATCTTGAGTTTATTTGAGCGAGTTAGGTCGATGAACCTATAAAACTCCCTCAAATCTCTCTTGCTATTCGCGACTGTCCGCCCCATATGACTCTAGAAGCCCCCTGTGGTGATTTTGAGCCCCAGAACCGTCCCTTCCCGGCAGTGGACGATTCTCTCCCCATCTAGCCGTATATCATTGAAGGTCTTGCGAAACATGGGAATTATTTTGTATTTTTGGTCATTGGTCGATATCTTCCATCTTCTCTTGAAAGAGTTGATGTTGGAAATCTCCCTAGCCGTATTTCTCGCCATAAATTCCCTGTGAACGTAAGCAGCTGTACAAATTTGTGATATATCGTCAGCGAACTGAACGTATATCGTACCTTCGGAGAGAGGTTGTGGTAGGTCACAGCCCCCTTGTTACACCCCTGATTCGAGCTCAAATTCGGGGCCTTTGTATCCTCTGATATGTATGTATGCTCTCCTCTCCATTATGTAGTCGCATAGAATCCTCTCAAGAATGGGGTTGAGGCCTACTTGAAGGATCTTAAATTGTAGTCCTCTCTTCCAAACCTTATAGAAAGCTTTTTTGACATCGCGGAGCACCAGGTCGGCATGCCTTTTGTCTGCCTTGATCTTGGCGAGCTTTTCTGTGATAACGGCTAGAGCCGTATCAGTCCCTCCTTTCCTTCTGAAGCCGTGCCGTTGCTCGTTATGCAAGTTGGCTTCGTCGAGAAAAGAGTTGACTCTGTTGGCTAATATCTTCTCAAAGACTTTGCCAGCAAATTCTAAGAGAGATATCGGCCGAAAGCTGGCAGGGCAGTCCGGGGGCTTTCCCGATTTGGGAAGGAAGATCATCTTGGCCACTTTCCACTGATCGGTAAAGTAGCCCGTGTTCAGAGCGGCATTCATGATGTTAAGAAGCCCACTCAGGCGGGGCCTTGATGAAATTTTTCCTGGTCAGCCCCGTGGTACCCGGTGCTCTTTGACGAAAGGATTTTAGTGCAACGGAGAGCTCTTGGGCAGTTATTTTACTCCCATAGCCCTCCATCACTCTTTCCTGCGACACACAATGATGAGGGGAGGTTCTGTGTATTTGTGTGTTTAGTTGTTGGATTATGTCAGTCTCGAATTCGAGGTCGTAATTGTCATTTTCTTCTGGGGTAATTGTGAAGATTGAGGACCAGAAGATCCTAAACATTTCCTCAATCTCTTCAGGCTCGTCAATTTCTAAACCATCGTTTATAAGTGTGATTCTTTTGGGGGAAGGTCTTCCTTTTAGGCGTTTAACTGTCTGCCAGAAAGTATGTGAGTCTCTTTCAATGTCAAGTCTTTCTATTAGTCAGTCCCATGTGAGTATCTGTTGGTCCGTAATTAGTGTCTAGAGTTCGTCTTTAATCTCTCTTAGTCTTCTGTGAGCATTGTGGTTGGTGCCTATCAGCGCTACTACATTGGACAGGTCCTTATATTCCTGGGCCAGGGCTTTCATGGGAGGGTCCAATAGGGAGCTTAAAGGGTTTTATACTTGATATGAGGAATACTATTTTCATCGGCTTTAATTAGGAGGTCAGTGATTTTATCGAGCTCTTTATCTATCTCTTCTAAATTGGCATCAAGTAAAGGGTCAGGGATATAATTTAGAAGGTAGTTTCTGTAGCTTTCCCAGTTCGCCTGCATATAGCTTTTGCGTTCTGGGATTGCAATTTGATTGGGATTTACTCCGACTGTAATTTTAATAGCCTGGTGGTCGCTCGGAATGATGGGGCCCGGTTCAATGTAGTAGTTGTAGGGAATCCTGATACTAGATAAACAATATTAGGTTTCGTTGCTGCATTTCCTGTAATGTATGTCAGGAATTTCGGTCCGATTCTAGTCACGTATTGTCTGTCAAGTAAGACTTCGATGTTTCTGCCTGCATTGTTGTAGGAGGTATACCCTGCCACTGCACACCTTGCATTCAGATCTCCAGCAAAGATTACATTTTTCTTATGGTTGAAAATCTGTAGAAGGTTGTGCATGGGTACATAGCCGCGTCTTGGGGTTGGTACTCCGTAGCCACGACCAGCCCCCCAGGGTAGTGCCTACCTCAATGGCAAGGTATGATTCATCTAAGTCGGTAGTTTTTTGTATTTTAGTCCTTTTTTGACGGCTATTGCGCAGCCTTCATACCGTTCCTGGCTATGATTTTTACTAATGACGTCGTATTGAAATATTTTTAACTCTTTTTGCGCGGTCAGTCCGTGTTCGGAGATAATTACAATGTCAAGGTCATTCTGTCGCAAAATATTGCCATAGATGGAACCTTTTCTGTCCCATCCATTGACATTCATTTGTACAATCGTAAGTCTGTTGGTCATTTTGTGTAATGTTGGGTCTTTTACTGTGTGGGATTAAAGTGGACGCTTATTCGCGATCCACTTTAGCCCCATGAGGTGTACTGGGCGGGGTGCGCTCCCTGCCGTTTTTTTTTCCTGAATTATGTGTCAGTGATTGTGTGAAAGCAGTCGGTGGTCAATTTAATCATGTTTTGGGCGAGAGCCGCCTCAACCTGCCGTTCCGGAACCTCATCTAAGCATTCCTACTTGTATCTTCCGGTCCTAAGACCCTCCGATACTTCGCGGGAATCGATTTCGGTTGGGAAGGGCGTCGATTCGGGGGATATAGCTTGAGATTGAAGCCTCTCGCATGATATTTAAGTTGGTGCTCCCTGCCTCGAGATGAGGAGGTTGACTTTGGACCACGTGTTTTTGAGTTTTTTTCGGCCGTGGAGACCTGGTCTCTTTTGGTCGCACTGTTTCCTTGTTGGGTGTCTTGGTTTGTGTTTTTGATGTATCAGTATTATTTTTGGGGGGTGTAAGTGGCTCTTGTTTTTCTGTTTGAGTTGTTTGTTTGGCTTTGTTCAGACGTGGGACGCGTGTGGCGGCTGTTTTTTAGGGTGCGGGTACCTTTTAGCACGTTTCCTGTCACTGAGGGGCTACGCTTATTCGCATAACCTCCTCTGAAGGAGGGTTGTCCGGGAACCACATCTCCTGCAGGCCGTTTTTTTACGAGCATGCGGTTGACCTCGGTGGCAAAAGTACCTGGGCGGGTAATGTTTGCTACGTGTGCATAATAAATGCAACACATTATTTTGGTAGAGTGCTCATTTCCGATGTCGAAGCTGGGTTTGTTTCTGTATCTCATTTTTCCTGATCGGCCATACCATGGACATAGTCCGGTGGGGGCCTTCACAGTTGAGACACTTTGGAGAGGTACTCTTACAGTCGCGCCAAAAATGGTTGCGACTGGCACAAATCGAGCATATCGTAATGTCTTTTTCAGGGTAGCTTGAAATGGTGTGTTTGCCGTACTTGTAGCACCCAAAGCACATTTGCAAGTCGCCAAACTCCTCCCTTTCAACCTGCTCTGGGTAGACTCTTACGCTGAAAAGAAGTAATCCGAGATCCTTTGCCTTTTGAGTCATTGCCGTATCCTCGAAAACGACCTTGAAGTCGTGCGTGTAGGTTTTGAATTTTATAATCTCCGCTACTTTTGCCCAAGGGTGGTTCTTTTCAACTTCATCCTTAATGTCTTCTGCCGCGTGGCTCCCGACCCAGGAGTTGAGGCGCCTGCAGATAACACTACGGTGTGTTTTGATTTGAGGGGGTGTGTGGGGTTTCAGGTTAACTGTCTTCAGGCATTCAACTGCTTTGCTTGAGGTCAAGGCTTCACAATCGGCCTCCCTTGCACAAATAGCAGAGTATCCATTTTGTATGTCTATAAGTCTGACCAGTGCAATCTTCAAGTTACCATAGATCTGTTCGAATACTTTGCCTCTGTCCGGTTTCGGGCCCTCCGAGAGGACTCGAAGAGTGATGCGAAGAGTCTCCCTCATTTTTCCTGCATCGTATCGTGCTTTGTTTGGTCAATGTTTGTAAAAGCAGATATGTATATAAGAAAATGGGGGTGAGAGAGAGAGAGGGGGAGAGAACAAAGGGCCAATGTCCAAGTAAAAAAACACTTTACCCTAATATTTCTCTTGCTTCCGGATTTGCGATTGGGCCAATTGAGGTTTCAGTCCTCTCTCCACGAAGGAGTGAAGATCTGTCCTTCACCGTCTTCCAATCGAAGAAGGCCAGTGGTCCACTTTTCACATGATCGAGCGTTCGCTATTCCCAGTTTTTATCACTACTCGAGACGAGTCATAAAATTCACTATTCTTGCGCAGAAATTCGCTTTATAAAAATATAGAGTAAGGAGTTGTCACAGTGGGAGTTCAACTGACTAAGGCAACCAAAGCAGTCGGGACTCCCCACCATGGAGGCCTATAAGGGCGCGGCGCTACTGCAACTCTAGATCCGGTTACATCCGGTATGTTCTCTTGAAGAATGGACACGGATCCACCACACCATCTTTATAGAACTCGAGGCTGCTCGAGTTCTAATACGCGCGAAGAAAAGAGGCTAATGATGGGTTTCTCCTTGGGCATCGGCAGATGAAGGAAGGGGAGATACCCAACCTGCTCCGATCTTTATCAAAGAGCAATTTTGAATTGGTCCCCCCAAAAAACAACTAGAGGTCAGGTAACCGTGAGGGTCACTAGATACGAGTTTGAAGATGGGGAAATAAAGGCCAGGAAACGAAAAGGGGTATATTAAAAGTCTGGTTTGCAGCACCAGGGGACCCCTAAGGGCCTCAGGGCTGAGCCCCTTCGCCACAAGAAGGCCAGAGCCTCTCTGGGACCAGCCCGTGAAGAAAGCAAAGGTCTGAAAGAGGGAGGAGGTTCCTGGAAATTTGACTATAAAGGATGGTGCTAAAATATCCAGCTTATATGGTTACTGGGGGGGGGGGGGGTAAGCAGATTCGACGGTCCAGCACACCCCGTACCTAATATTTGCCCAAGGGAGCGGGATTTCGGCCCTCTCAACAGGTAGGGACCTCACGATATACACTGTCGCTCGACTAAGGCTCGAAAGAGGACGAAAGTGCGCCGGGCAGCCAGAATCTCTGTGGAGAGAACATTTGTCGAAAGGAATTGGAGGGTATGTAATAAAGAGTTGGGTGGGTGATCACCTTTGTTATCATGCCCTGGTGCTAAGTGATTCTAGTTCTGGAGTTGCATTTCCCCAACGCCTACAATGTCCCGCGGTCGGGGCAGAATTTCCTTTCGGATCTGGCAAGCAAATTTCGCAGAATTCGACAGATAAACAAACGTCTGCCCCTCAAACTATCCCAATTGGTCCTGGTCCCACCCTTCAAAGTGCAATGTAGTGGTTCTTGGTGGTAAGGTTTAAATTCCTAGGCTACTCAAGCTAAGTGCATACATAGTTTCATATTTCCGGGAGTAACAGAACCTGTCCCTCAAATTTCCCCTCTTGTCAACTCTTCCTTATTTATTTTTATAACCCTTTAAAAGGACCAGACGGAGGGCAGCCAGGTGGCTTGCATTCGACCATAATATGAACTATTAATGTGTGGGGACGAAGAGGGGCCATAGGAGGGGTGCTGTGGGGCCCATCATTAATCATTAAATGTCCATGTGTGGCCAATTCGCAGGCGAGAAAGGAACACCGCAGATCTCCGACGAGGTTGATAACAGCTAACCCACGGTAAAACCAAGGGCTTAATGGAATGCAATTTGTGACCGATGCAGCCATCCCATTCTGACTGCCAGAGACCAAATGTATTCTCTCTAATAAGAGGATAAAAGTCACAATAAGCTAGACTGCCATGAGTTGAAGTCCAGGTGGCCGCAATTTGAGCTGCCTCATCGGCCCGCTCGTTACGCCGAACTCCGTCATGACTAGGAACCCAACAAAACTCTACTTTCTATCTGGAAAAGTTCTTGACCAACCAGGAATGTATTTTGGAGACAAGGGGATGGTCAGGAGTTAGGGAGCGAAGAGCGTATAATATTCTCCTCGAATCAATAAAAACAGTAAAGGCAGCAAACTGCAAAGTAGATAAAAGGCGTAAAATTGCATAAAGCTCTGCGGTAAAAATAGAAACTGCCTGCGGTAACGACTCGGGGACTATAGATCCGTTAGTGAAGAGGTGGCATGATGGTGTGCGAGATGCCACAGGTTCAATGAACATAACACGTGTCACATACGTGTCAACTAGACTTCTACATGACAAAGAAAGTCATGCAAATATTTGACAATGGGAATGTCCACTGGGGGCGGGCAGAAGGGAAAAAACTGAGTTGCGCGGTCCTAAACGGGAAATGTGTTCATTTACACGAAGTCCCAAGGGCCGGTGAATGGATGGAGATCTGTCATAAGTGGCGACATACCCTGGGGGAAAGACACTCTTGTAAGCCTCTGAGCAAGGGAGCTGCTGAATACGAAAAATATACCGTAGACAGACCTGGATGCGATGGAGTGAGAAAATTCCAGCCTCAGCATAAGGGGAGGAGCGGAATGCGCCATTAGATAGACAGAGGGTCAAGTTACGGATAGAATCCAGCATGCGGAGAGGTAAAGAAGAGGCCGAGGAATAGAACTCACTACCATAAAACAACTTAGATTATAAGAGGTATATAGCCTCTACAACGTGAGCCTATCACTTCTACAAGAGGTGTGGGGGAGCATCTTTAGTAGGTCCATCTTCCGGAGACATTTCCGTCGCAGCTCACGAGTTTGGAATCTAGGGTTATTCCCAGGAACCGGATCTCTGACATAAATTCCAAGGGTTACTTTGCAGTAACAACGGGAAATTAACTTGCGGCCCCAGCTTACGGTGAAAGTGCATGGCTTTTGTCTTTGAGGCAGAGCCCGGTGGTGGATTGTAACCGCCAACTGGAGGCGGCGGGCTGCGGATGCTGGGCGTAAATCGGAGCAATAAAGAGCGAGTTCATCTACAAATGAGGTTGCAGAGACCGGTTCGGGCAGAGAGGATACAAGGCTTTTTATCGCAATAGCAAATAAAGTAACACTTGCTAACGGAAATTGAGTGGCTAAAAAACTAAATAAAAAGTGGAACAATTTCCCTCAATCCCCATTCATACAACTGGCGGAGGACTCCATGGCGCCACGTGGTGTCATAGACCTTCTCGATATCGAAGAAGACAGCCATCGCATGGCAGCCACGAGCAGAGGTCTTACGGAGGGTAGCCTCCAAGTGGACAAGAAGATCTGCCGTACTCTGCTTCTTACGGAAGCCACACTGGTATGGAGTTAGCAGGCCATGGTATTTCAGAAACCACTGCCAGCGAGCATTCACCATTTTCTCCACCTGTTGGTGAGGGCCAATGGCAATACTAGGAAGGAGACAAGACGTCTCTCCCGGGTTTCAAAAATGGTAGGACTAACGCCGTTCTCCATGTGGTACGGTAGAATCCCTCGATCTAAATCCAGTTAAAAATATCTAGTAGGAGTGATTTCGTACGGGGATGGAGATGCCCGAGAAAGTCCTATCGGATATTGTCTAGGCCAGTAGACATGGGGGCGCACCGAGATAGCGCTAGTGAACAAAGTTGTAGGGATCCTGTCCACTGGGAGAGAAACAAGGGGGCTTTGCCCTCCAGCGCGCGTTTGTTCCACACTTGAGCTGAAGAGCATTCCACCATGGGACTGATGTTCTGCCCGGGCGGGACAGAGTACGAGGAATTGCGGACTCTGAAGCATCAAGCGCCATGGAACGTTGACCAGTCGGCCCTTACAACATTCGATCAGGGGGGATATGACGGGGACGGGCAAGTAGTGTGTTTCAAGACAATGGGAAAATGGTCGCTGCCGTGCAGCGAGGTAACATAACTAGAGTTAAGAATGCTGAAAAGATATGTGGATAAAGGAGACGGCTTAGACGGTAACCTAGAACTAGAAATGGGGTAGGAAGCAGAGATAAAAGTTCTAAAGACTGAGCCCTTGAAGAGGGCTCATCTGGGGGTATATAAATTGACCGTTTTCTTTAGCTCATCTAGCGACTACCTACTCACCACAGGCTAGTATTAGGCAACATTAAAAAGCAAATGTACAAAACCCTAAAACGATAAAAAAGGACAGAGGCAAAAAAAAAGAAAGCGCGTTCAGGCGTCAGCCCCCACTCCCGGCGCAGGAACATGCGACATACAAAAAAAAAGTCAAAGTGGATGAGGCCAGCCTCCTCCAAAAAGTATAGTCCACAAGTATGTATGTACGATCTCGTCCGGGGTACAAGGGACAAGTAGTAGCGGCCCCGCTTGTCCCGGTACCGGGACATAAATAAAAATGTTCAGAAGTCTGGGGGACAACGCAGTCCTCGCTTCTTCAAATGACGGTGCGTCCTGCAAGTGTGCCCGATGCGGAGACGACAGAAAACGACCTAAAGTCGTTTTTTGGCATTGGGGGTAGGTCTAGCCCCGTATTCCTCCCGTGTAATCGGTGCGAGAAAGAACGAAATGCTCTTCCTTGGACTCTTTGCCGTAAAAATGGAACAGAAAGTATAAATTTTATTCATAAGATAAGCACGAGCTGCGACTGCTTGCAGAGTAGTCTGGAGGATTAAAGGCGTGCAAAAGTGGTTAGTGCTTACCAGGAGCGAGACTCTACCATGTACCCCAAGCCAGTGGGGGGGTAGAGAATTAAAAGCAGTGAAGTGACAGAACTTGGCGAAAAGGCGTTTCCCGAGTTTAGTTGCCTACAGGCATATAACGGGTAATATTTTAAATATTCAAGAGGAGAATTCCTCCCATTTAGGAAGGATTCCCTGACAGTTCCATTTAATAATTACTGCCATCACTCAGACCGTTGATAAGACCACGGTCGAGATGGTACGAGGGGCGGAGGAGCCCTCATGAACAGATGCCGTGCAAGAAGAACTCGGCACGAGCGTTATAAGTCTGAACGGTGAGTCAACCCCGATTTAGAGGGGCGGGAGCTAAGTGAAAGGGTAGAGAAGATTTAGGGGGTAAGGTAACTAACTGCCAGTGCAAGGAGGATCCTCACTCTTAATAAGAGGGTTTGCAACCTACGTTTGAAGGGAGGTCGACGGAGTTCCCGCATATCCACATTACGAGAATCAACAATTTTTTTTATTTCTTTTTTTAAAGAAATATGAGACACTTTGAAGTAGTAGTATGGGGCCCTCCACAGTTGGTACAGCAACGGGGATGGTCGCAGGAATGACCATAAGAACATAAGAAAAGAAGGAGACTGCAAAAAAACATTCATGGCCTACACTTGATAGGCCTGCGGGCAATCTGCACATACAATGGGCAGGCAGTGTTCACATGACCAAACATGGCAATTAAAAATTCGTCTCGGATTAAATGTATAGGGTTCGACTGGAGTTCGTAGGTAACCCACCTTAATATGCGTTGGGAGATCCCGAGGATCAAAAGTCAGCTTTAACTGAAGCATCTTAAGGGCAATCTCAGAGAGAGCAAGGTTCTTGTACTGAATAGTGTTGGGGTCGGGAAGTGACCTCTACTACTACAGGACCACATGCGGCGTGGTTCTCCGCAACCTTCATGGAAATCTTCACTGACCTCAAAAATATTTAATTTTGATAGGGGAATGTTAAATTTCGCTCTAAGGACCAACAAGCGATGGAGTCCAACTCAGTCTACCTCTGAAGAAAGTGGATCTGCTGCGAGAAAGCGACAAGAACTGGAACGATATCCAGGAACACGACGAGCACGCGTCGAATTCTTCTTCTTCTTAGTAGGTGCCACTTGTTCTTTGAATCGAGTTCTAGGCCTTGTTTTTTCCGTGGAATTAAATTAAATTACCTGACATCCCTAACCTACCTTCCCTCTATCCTTCTCATTTCCCATGCTCGACTGATAAACTCTCTAAATGCCTCGATTATCCTTTCCCAATACAGTCGGTCCTGTTCTTGTAGAGCCAACACTGTGCTAATCCTTCCATCGTTGTCCCCCTTCTTTCTCTCCTATTCATCCTCTCCAAGGATTCCCATCATATCTTCCTCCAGTTTACTTCTTTCCGCTCTGTATTTGTTACACTCTACTATGATATGTTGGGTATTCTCTACTTATGCACAGTGGTGGCAGTATATGTCCTCCCTATCATCCGAGTTTCTGCTCTTTGTTTTCAGGGTACCTGTCCTGGATTCTAATATAAGCCCGCCTTTCTTTCTCGAGAGGTATGAGATGTTCTCAGGTTCCCTTTTCTTGTGATACCATTTGTTCAACGTTGATTTGCCTTTCATTACTTCTTGACACACCCTTACTCCTTTTTCCTCAATTCTGGTTCTTATACTCTTAAGATGTTCCTCTTCCCAGTTTCCATTTACTAACTTGTTTCTCTATCTGCCTTTTGAATTTACTCCTACCCCCTTTTCTGTACTTTCTTCACCCAAACTCTGGATCTTTTTCCCAAATCTCATCTTGGACTTCTCTTCTTCTCTGCATATGAGCTCCATCCTAACTCTCCCTGGATAGCCTCCAATGCAATTTCTCTATTTACACCTAAACTTATCCTCCCCATGTTGTTCTGTATTTTCTCCAATTCTCTAATGTCTTCTTTTCTATAAGGTTTGCCCCATATAAGTTACTGGGCTTCTCTGCCCAACCCATTCCATACCCTGCCCATTGTTTGCCTTGCTTTACCTTCATTGCTCTTTCTCTGTTTAACTCCATCAACTCCTTCATCTTAACATATTATCATCCCTAAATAATTTATCTTGTCCACTATTTCTAGCAGCCCATTGCCAAACATTTTCCCTCCCTTCTACGTTACATTCCATCATTTTTCACTTGCTAATGCTGAATTTCATACCCCATATCCTACTATTTCCCTTAACATTTCTTCCATATTTCCTCTTGATTCTGCCAGCAGGATCACATCAGTTGCGTATGCTAGCACTCCTAGCCTACCCCCTCCTACTTGTACTCCTCAATCGCTCTATCAGCTCTTCTATGTAAAAGCTAAATATTGTAGGGGACATCACCTATCCCTGCCTAACCCCTACATTATTACTCACCCACCCCCGTTTCTACATCCCCGATGTTGAACTTAATTCTGTTAAATCTGTATTTATCCTGTAGTATGTTGATGATCTTATCCCCTACCCCTATTCTTTGCATTAATTTAAACAGCTTTTTCCTATTGACAGTCATATGCCTTTTCTATGTCAAGGAAGGCAATATATAGCTCCTTCCTATTTTTATTGACTCTCTCTGATTTCTTTGATATATAGATTTTCTAATCGCTCTTCCTTTTCTAAATCCTGCCTGTTCCTCTCCTATGGCCCAAGTTTCCTCAATCCACTCCTGCAGATTATTGTTTATTATGTATCTAAATAATTGTAGATGACATTTACCATTGCTATTGGTCTGTAATTCCCTGTCTTCCTCATCCTTTCCTCCACCCTTATGAATTAGCGTTACACTTATTTCCCTCCACTTATCTGGAATCTTCTCTTCTTCCCAAATCTTTCTAAATAATTCTATAATTTTTCCTTTGCTCCTCTCCCCCAGCCATGTTATTTACTCACCAAATATCCCATCTAATCCAGTCCCACTGTTTAGCTTTAGTTTTTTCATAGCCCCTTACAAATCTCCTTTTGTATTATATTCATCCAGTAGCTCACCACCACCTCTTTAATATCCTCCTCCTCAACTCCCTTTCCCTTTCTTTAGCCTAATTCTGTTTCCACTCCTCCGCTCTTGTATATCGTTTCATCCATTTCCACGCTTCTCTTTCCCTTTCCCCATGATCTGCCTCCCACTGTGCCATCTTTTTCCTAATAAGCTGCTTCGTCTCTTCTTCCTGAATATGATTAAGTTAAAGTGGGTGCATGTAGGGGAGGACGATAGGGTGTGTGGATAGACAGAGAAAATAGACAAGCGGAGAAAAGAGAAAGAAGTGTGGTAGGGTGCAAAGAGATGCTAGAGCCTGGTGATCAGACTTTTATTATTTTTTTGTATTCTATGTTGTTTCTGTTGATTATAATAATTATTTATGGCGTTCAAGTCATTTGTCTTAATATCTTTAGTTTAGTTTGGTGTATGTTATGCATTGCTTATTTGTTTGTTTTTTTAATACTTTTAAGTGTGTGCTTATTGTTCTTGGTATCATTTGTATGCGTGTGTATTTCAGTTTTTTTGTCTCTTCATATTTAGTAGGGTTCTTGTCGTAATCGGGTTTTTTTTTCTCAATCTTGGTTTAAAGTTGTCTTCATCGGTGATTTATTGTCGTAGTTGTGATTTTTTTTATTTTGTTCGGTTTCAGTTTTCACATCTCATTATGCGTAGAACGGCACTTCGTTCCCGCCAGCCACTCTGTTGGCGGAGCTGGCAAATCTGGCGCGACAGTCTGGTCTTCTGTTCTGGTTAATCATCTGGGTGATTTTATCACTCAGTTCCCGATTAACTAGATCCTGCATTTTCCGGGGCCGTTCTTCTATGACTTTGTTGATGGGAATTATCCCCGCCTCTCTGTGCAGATCTTATTGCCGTCTTCTTTCTTGCCTGCGTGTACCCGTGATTAGGTACATGCATTCATTTTGCACTACTTGAAGTCGCCTCTTTTGTGTTTTTGAGACACATGAGAGGGTGGAGGCGGGGTAAAGCAACGTAGATCTTACAAGGGCATTGTAGATCTTCTTCTTGTTGCTTTCACGTAGATTTCTGAAACTATATAGAGTTCTGACAGCGCCCGAGGCTCGAGAAATTCTTTCTTCGACGTGCTTTTTGTACCCGGTAGAGGTGATTTTCATACCGAGTACATTGCATTCGTTGGTGTAGGGATATCGCGTATCCCCCACACGCACGTCTGCTCTTAGGGTGCGTCCAATGGGGACCACCTTGAATTTCTCTTGGTTTGTTCTTATCTTCCACTGAGCCTCGCATTTGTTCAGGTTCGCGATTTCCATCGCTGTCATGCGAGCTTGCCACGGCGCATTCCTCCATGGAGATACGATTATCTGGCTGAAATCATCGGCGTACTAAATATTGAGGGAAGAGGGGTACACAGGGGCTGGGACATCCGCGGTGTATATCTAGTAAAGGGTGGGGGACAGATACCCCCTCCCCTGCGGGAGGCCCGCAGTGAGCGGAAACTTTAACATAATTTCACGGATGACAAAAGCCACAAGGGCCTATCAAAGGTCATCCGCATCCATCAAAACCCACCCACAAAAAGCACCATCACCAGGGGAAGACAAAATCAAAGTCCCCCACAATATAATATAACAGATGACAAAAGCCACAAGGGCCCATCATAGGTCAAACAGCCTCTTTTTTAAGGCACCCAAACTCCCAGGAAAACTACATCCAGAGGATTGCGTCCAGAAACAAGGGTATCACCAATCAAGGCTTGTCAAGAACTAAATCATGCAGCTATAGATATATACAAACAATATTAATATATACAAAACTTAGGAACCATCACAACCTTCCCTCCCCATAAACTCATCCAACCTACTCTTAAATACATTTAAATTTGGACTACCTACTACCCTCCGCGGCAATTTGTTCCAGAAGTCTACCACTCTATTGGTGAAAAAATATTTTCTTAAATCCAACCTACACCCTTGCTTTTTAATTTTCAAGTGGTGACCTCTAGTCCGATTTCCATCATCTAACTCAAAAAACTTGCTAACATCCAATTTATCTATCCCGGAAAAAAATTTAAAAAGCTCAATCATATCCCCTCTCACACACCTTTCGAACGAGAACATATTTAATACCCTCAAGGGCGCAAAGACCATCGCGATAGGAATCCGTAGTGCGAGCACCCACAAGATCCGATTCAGCCACTGAACGACGCACCCCAGTGTGGCAGGACCGGTACACCTAGAACAAGCACTAGCACCCACAGTCATACATTACAACCGACCACACAGATACGGTCAGGCGAAATCAATCGACTGGGTTTGAAAAAGGAAGTTGGAGACAGGAAGAGAAAGACCATAAATAAAGGTCGACAGAGGGGAGAGGTATAGTAAAACTCCATTTTGGAGTCCCCTCTAATAAGCGGGCTGAGCACTCTCTCCAACAAGGGAGCATTCTCGCGGTGAGCCTCTAGAAACATTGCGAGCGTGGAAGGTGGTATCGGAGGGGTCAGAAAATAAGTATAAAACGCTACTCGAATCAATAAAACGATGCAGTAAAATGCAAGGTGAATAAAAGTGCATAAAGCTCTGCGGTAAAAAATGGAAGCTACTCGCGGGAACAACCTGACTTTAGAAAGGAAAACTTAGAAGTGCGCTCAATGAACATAGCACATGCCACACGCGGGAGAGTTAGAGAATTCCGACTGTCAAAGTGAGTCCTACATATATTTAAAACGGGGAATGCCCCAGGGGCGGGCAGGACCGAGTTGCGTGGACGTAAACGGAAAGTGTTCCGCTCTACGAATTCCCAAGGACCAGTGTATGGTCCGAAGATGAGAAAAGAGCGATTGAAATTCCACAAGAACACAGAGTGAACAACCGAGGCAATTTCAGAAGCGGTAGACCCGACTCGAGGAAGGAACCGCCCCCAAGGTACACTGAGAGGTAAGGTTTGCAGAACCACGAAAAAATATCACCAAAGCAAATCCGCGCGAAAAAAATGAAAGAAAATGGAGAACAGTGAAGTACAACAGAGGCGCGAGAGCCCCAAAAACCAGCTGAAGAATAACGGGAAAAAATAGGGATTAAGAATCAAAGAGATGGCTGGTCACCCAGCAACTAACTTACTCATTCCTCTTCACCACTATATCCTAACTACCCTATCCACTATACTTCGACTATCCACTTTAAAATTTTCTATCTTTTTCAAGACGTAAGACCAGTTTATAGGCCTCTGGGGAAGGGAGTGCTGAATAGGGAAAATTTACCGTGGACAGACCTTGGAGGTGGGGACAATGTCGGTCTCAGCATAAATGGTCGGTGTAGGGGAGGAGCGGAATGAACCAGGTTGCGGATAGCAACCAGCATAAGGGGGCAAGAGAATACACCTCAGTACCATAGTCCAACTTGGATTGAATGAGGTATATAGGCTCCATACCTCGAGCCTCTTTAGTAGATCCATCTTAAAGAGAAATCTGTCGCAGGGAAGGAGATAGGATCCATGATTATTCCCAAAGAACGGACAAATTTCAAGGAGTTACCCTGCAACAACGGATTTTGCACGAGGTGGAGATAGAGCGCGCAGTAATTATAGGAGGTGGATAGCCAGCACAAGTCAATTCAGAATTTTTAGCCTATCTGGAGACTGCCTACTTCAGTAAAGCCTACTAGTTTATATTAATTTAAAAAAAAAAAACAAGGAAACGGAGAAGTGGGCTACGACGACGGGGATAGGCCAGCGTCCACCGGGCGCTGGAACTACCAGTGAAATAAGTCGAGGCCAACCTTTTTTTTTTAGTTCATGCCTTCCCCCCCACTTAATATTTCTGTGGCCCCGTTGGCATTAGCAGAAAAGTACTTCAATAAAAATATGAGTGTCCATTAATTGTACATAGATCTATATTTAATTTTGCTAAGAAAATATTTTGTGGGTTCAATAAAAGGACCATTTAAGATCACATTATTTCTGATTATACCAGGAAAAAGAAAATTAAGTAACCTTGAAAAATGTTTTTTTTTTTAACTTCAAAAGATAGAATCCTTTAGCAAAATATATTAGCTTTAGTCGTTTTTTTTCAGATCCGTGTCCGATCCTTCTAGTTGGGCAAGTTTTTCAATGCCAGTGTCCATAGTTGTTAGACACTGAGGAAGATGACTAGTTACAATTTCTAAGCGGTTGTGAGCTTCTGATAATAAGTGAGAACTGCTAAGACTAAGTACGTAAGACGTTGGAAGGCAATAAAATATTTACTTTATGCCAAAGCAATGGGAATTTGATAGCAATTTCACTACTTGTCCACAAGTTAGAAGCAATGTATAAATTTTGCTCAAGCAGTTTGATTACTGCTCAACAATTAGGCTCTTTCAAAATGAAGCTATGCCCCCCCCCCCCTTCATTGGACAAGCCACCCTAACTTCCACAAATTTGTCATGGACCGAGGTTGGGAATCGCCGGTCTACTCATTGATCGCATGTCCAAGAACCCAGCAAAAGATCTCTACATCCGCCCAGCTCGCAAAAATCGTAACGTCACGGATATCCCAAACCAGAGGATACAGATCGTGCCCCCGCGATCTTCGAACCGGGCACGTCACGTTATCTCCCGTACCGAGCGGTGTAGTGCTACCAGCTGGGGCGCGAAGACAGGAGGTTCAGACAAAAAGAGAAAACTGTACGATAGAATCACCTCAACGGCCAAGTTTTCCCCAAGTGGAAAGGAAGATGAGCAGAGATGAAAGGGATCTGGCAGCTACCCATGAAGTTACTAGAGGCAGAAACTATACGGGAAGTAATGCCAGTAAACTAGGGCAATTCCAATGGGGAATTAGGAATTGGGAGAGTAGTGTAAGGCCCCATTGCATAATTTTAATATGGTCGAATTAGCTCCAGGTTTAGCCCTCGGGGTATGGCCTTGGAAACGTCGAAGGAATTTATTTGGGGTACGACGCTTAGCGAGACCGATTTGAGATGTATGGCTTCCATGTCTGAGGGGAAGCAAACTTTTGGAGAAAAAAATGGTACCTTGGCAGCAGTAGAGGAAAGGGCCCTGGGTCAGAGCGGATCAGCTGACCGAGCTAGTTGGTGCAAAGCCGAAGGCGACGTTAGCAACTAACGACCCATCACAGGCATTCATATGGCATACCCGAAAAGACAAAGTTCGAGGTAGAGAAATAATTAGAGTATCTAGCAAAAAAAAAACGGGGGGGGGGGAGCTAGGGAATGGAGAAAAGAGGTATGGTTCAGCTAGTACATTGGGCATCAATAACAAGGATGTAGTGAGAAACCTTTGACGCGGATGCTAGACGGTGAGTAACCAGTAGCTCAACATGGCAAGTCCCACCTTAGCACAGGAAGAGGCCAAAACCCCCTTGTTACAAGGTAAAAGCTGGTCAAAACGAGGGTTAACCCCAACCACACCAAAGCCCTTTCTGGTGGAGAAAATAGAGGGGTGCCTCAGAAAGCCACCTACCCATCAGGTGATAGGGATAATCCATTAACAAGTAAAATGAAAATAAATAAATAAAAAAAGATTTATTTCTACTCCAAGATTCTATTCATCATCGTCGTCATCATCCTCTTCTTCTTCATCATCATCATCGTCGTCCTCCTCTTCTTCAGCATCTTCATCGTCATCCTCTTCCTCCTCCTCTTCAGCATCATCTTCGTCATCATCCTCTTCTTCCTCTACACTTTTGGCATTATTATTGGTCTTCAACTTCTTCGCCGCACGACCCTTTTGGGACCCCTGGAGGGAAGGAAAGTGTGAAAGAAGAATTTGAAATGGTAGGGAGGGGCAACATTTAACTAAGCTGAACAAGTAAACTGGACTCAATTTGTGAATCCAATGAGTAGCTAGTTCGTGGTACCTCAGAATACGTCCAACTTGGTATATAAACCTTTGAAGAGTCAAAATAAGTCACAGTGCACCAACATATGACAAAGACGCCAGTTGCTACTGTTCAGTGAACAACCTGCGCTATAACTGAATTAACCACGAGTTCTAATTAAGTTAACGAGAAGAGCAAAGGAACAAACAAAATGGGTAGGATCAACATGGGTGAAAAATTAGAGTATGAAGGTAGCAGCCAAGACTTGTCTGATGCATACTGTAGGGCGAGAACGACGGTATCTACTGATACAAACCAATCTTTTGAAAAACAATGCAGGAATAAGCCAAGAAAGTTAAGGGGGTTTAAAGCAAAGTTGTTTGATAATTTTATAAGGAAATGGGTTGAGAAGGAGCCAGTGCTGATAAAGTACCTAGTAAGGACGGTAAAGACGTTCAATTTTCATCCATTGTTTTTATAGTTATGTATATAAAGCCAATATATATATATATATATATATATATATATATATATATATATATATATATATATATATATGACATGATTAATAATCATGAATGAAGCAATGTTCCAGCCGTAAAGTGTTGCAAAACCTTACATTTCGTTTCTCAGCAGTTTTTCGGATGTAGCAATCAAGTGGATACATTTCTTTCCCAGCAATTTCTATGGATTTCTTCATCGCCTTATCCGCTGCTGATTTGGTGGAGAAGTGCAACATATACAACTTCCTAGGTAGAAAATAAGGATTAGCAAAGGAGGGTGGAGGAATAATGGTCAATGGATTATAAACCTTTTTAGCCCATTACTCTTAACTAAATAAGAAACTAAAAATAAAAAAACATTAAAAAGGTGAATCATTAATTTTTAAAATAGATTTTCACTTTTACTCAAGCCCAATGAAATAGATACTGGCCCCTAAAAATGAGTAGAGCAAAATTAACTTATAACAAATTTAGATAGTCTAAAGATGGTTTCCATTTCAATTTTTTTTTAACTTTAGTTCTAGAAAAAAAGCATAAAAAAATTAAATTATTAGATGTACAGGAAACCTTTTTTTTCTCGACAAAAATCCTATGGCCAGAGCTATAAAAGGCATTTCTTTTATGCCCCCTGTATATACTAACACCAGATCCTACAACCCTCCATGGTTGCCCAAGATTCACTCGCTCAACGGATTTACTAGCATGAATTTTCCTTCATACGACACCCATACCAGGGTGGCAGAGGACTTCACCTAAAACCAGACCTTGAAACTAGCAAGAATTAACATATATATATATATACCTGATACTGGGAACAAAGCTCTTGTGGCACTCAACCTTAGTTGCATTGAAGTGAACTTTTAATTTTTCTTCATAATTTTTGCGAGGTAAAGATATGCGCTTTCTGAAGTGGGAAAATAAAACTCAGAATAGGAAACGTGGTGGAAAGAGAACTTGAGATCCTTGACAAACTTCAATAAATTAAAGTGTGCCGAGAAATAATCAAATAATTTTAACAAAAAAAATGTCATTCTGAAAGTACTTACATCAGTGTTTCTATCGGACGATCATAGAGGGCATCTATGTATAACTTCTGTCCATCGTATGATAGAGCCGACAATTTTTTTACAATTTCATCAGCTTTGTCCGGGGCCAATCCAAGGATAACAGCTGATCTGAAATGTCAACAAATGCAATAAAATGACTAGGGAATCAAATGCACAAACTCAGTGGGATAAGGGGCACTGGATACAGGAAAGTCCTTTGTATGCCACAATGGGATAATAAAATGCATATAAAGATAATTATGGTATGGGGATAGAGGCATTATCATAGGTGAACATTAGTACTCCATTGGCAAGGAGTGGGTATTTTGTGGAGTGAAGATGGAGTGGTGGTTTGATTGTGGGGGGGGGGGATCAAACCTGATTATTAGAAACTGAATGGTGCATCCACTACGTTAGACTAAGATTTTGGTGCTTTGGATACATTTAATTACTAAATATAAGAAGGAAATGCTTAAGAATTAAAGTAGGGATAAGTAGAAGTGCATTGAATTTACGGAAGAAAGCATTAGGGATAAAAGATTAGAGAAATTATGGGAAATGCAAACATTGCAAAATTAGATTTAAGTTAAAATGGAAGTTTCAGTATCTGGAGATGTTTGGTCAGGAACAGATTAGGAAGACCCCCCCCCCCCCCCACCAGGTAGAGAGAGGACTGGTGTTGAGACTATTAAGTTAATTAAGTTAATTGCGGGACAGAATATGACCCTTCCAGATAGGCAGATTAAAGCGAAGTCTGAGCATAAATGGATATCATAAAATTATAGACATTAAAAAGGGATTTATAGGAAAATAAAAAATGTGTAGGATCAATTAAGCAAGGGTAGCAAAGAAATAAAATTAAAGAGGAAAATAGGGCAAAGGAAGAGCCCAAAGGTTTCTTTCAATTATACAGAATCAAGACTAAAACTACAGATAGAGATTTGTGAGTGATAAGTGATGCAATAACAGCTAGGATGTTTTAAGTATTTGCACTCAAGGATACTTTGTACCCAAGGTAGCCTTGATCTTCAGGGGTAATTTTAATTAGAAATCATTTAAAAAAAGAATTAAATCTGGTTAAACAACAGGCCCTGATGAGGTTTTTCATAGGAATTTGAAGGAATGTAATGATGTGTTAAGTGAGCCCCTAGTATGCCTATTTAGCATGGAAGAAAGCTAATTTTTCCCAGTGGGTGGGAAAAATTATAGAATCTAATAGTGGAAATCAATTAACGATCACTTAGATTAACAAGTTGAATAATGAATCTAATACAAAGTGCTTTACTGGGACTAAATTGTTTACTAACTTTAGTCTTTTTATAGAAAGGTGTTACCAAAATAGACGAGAATTATGCTATGGTTTTTATCAAGTCTTTCGAGAGGATGCCACACTACAGGAGATGGATACCAAGTATTTTGGGGTGGATTCAGTAGAGGCTAAGTAACAGACTGCAGTTATTAGACAGGATTAAAACCGAGTGGGGGGAATGTTCTCAGTAGGTTTCCTCAGGCGAGTGGTGACCTGAGCAAATTTGCCAATGATACTAAATTAGGTAGGATTATGATGCTACATCCTAAGGCATTATAAAATGAATTTACCACTCTCCCGAGTGTAAGTTCTAGTGAACTTAGTACAAGGGACAAAAGGGAGCACCCCACTCATCCCAGTATTTGGACATTCAACAAGAATATGATAAAGTCTGGGGAACAACTCTGTAGTCACAAGAAGGTTCCAGAGAGCGCTCCATCAAATGGCAGCGTGTCCAATTCAGAGACGACAGAAAGCAGCTTAAGAGTGGCAGGGCATTGTGGGGTAGGTCCATGGGAACACTCGCGCACAATGGCAGGCAACTATAAGTTCCCCTTAAATGTCTCCCATCTTTACCAAGCAGCCCCTAACCCTGCCATGTAATTAGGGGGGGGGGGGACAAGAGCCACTGGCACCTGCATCGGAAAAGAGGCATTTTAAGAATAGATTAGATAGATTTATGGATGAGGATGAGACTGAAATTGTGATAGAAAGGGGAGCTGCAATCCATATAGGCTTTATTATTTTTCATTCTTATCAATCAAAAAGTCTGAAAAAAAAAATGAAATAAAAAATAATCCTCACTGGCTTACCCATGATAGTAAATCCTTATTGTTTCACAGTATTCCAAAAGGTCTTTTAAAACGTCTGCAACATTTGGTATTCTGGGCATGGAGACCTTGACTTCCTTGTATTCTGAAGGAACGACCTACAAGAAAAAAAAAATTAATATAATAATTCACAGGATATCCATCGCCTGTTTTCGGCACATTTCTAAAAAGGGAAGCTAAATCTGGATAATGGTGATTGGAGCTTTAGCATCCCCATTATGGTGTGCTTGTGTGCGTGTTGTGAATTAAATGCAAGTGGTAAAATAAAAGAGGATGTGCAGTAGGAAAACTATAGACCCAGACTGCCTTGCTTGCATGAGCAGACCCCTCCCGCTTTGACAGCAAATTGTACAGATTTTCAATAAAAGTGAATTTTTAGCGAGAAAAGTGAATAGTGACCCTACTTGTTGATAGTAGCACGATACTTCGTAAACAAGTGGACTACTTGCTTTTCCAGACGAAATACGGAACGGAACAATTCTTCGATCCTTTGTGGAAACGGAGATCGAAGCCTCGCCTGGCCCACCCGCATAGACCCAACAACCCTCAGTGTCTGGGGACCAAGCAAAGCATAGTTGTGGCCCAACTTTAGATTTACCCCCAAAATGGGTAACTGGAAAATACCTCGAAGGAATGAAGCCCAGGGAGTTTCAATCTAGTTTGAAATTAGCTGGGGCACATGAATGAGCCACTCCAGGGGCCAAGTATAAAAGGCTACACAATACCCCCTTGTAAGTGGGCTAAAAATGAAATGGTTTGCAACAGCTCAAAAGCGTAGATGAGTAGTAGTAGGTTTGCCAAACTGCCTTTATCCAGGCGAATCCTGACTGGATAATGAAGTGGACAGATGTGTGACAATCGCCGGAGGGAACCAGGGACGGTCCTCTGAGGAGATACCAGGATGTAGATGGTATATGGGGGGTAGAAGCAGCCTTTAATAAAGAGCCCAAAGTCTTATGGCTCCTAAGACGTAATGCCGCAGCCAACCAGGATTTGGCTGTTTTTGTTCCTGATAATTTTATAAGCTTTGAACAATGAATTTCTTTGTATTTAAGTGTGCATATATATTAAAATCTTCCCTTAAAAAATGAATAATAGGAATAATGTGCCATTCAGAGGGGTCATTATAATCAGTTAGGACAAAAACCCTTTGTAAGTCATTTTTAGAAATGGCCATCTTAAATATCTACTTTATATTTAATAAAAGAATTTGACATCAAAGGCTAAGGATTCTGAATGGGCCTACCATTTGAGTGAACTTTCTCAAACATCAAGGGATCATTATGAGCACTTGGGTTCAATCGCTGTCCTATTGAATATAAACCTATCGATTACAGATGCTATGCGGGTGATACATGGCTTAATGAAATTACAAAAGGAAACTTTCTTTAATATTTAAACTAGAGATGGAGGTATAAATTACACAATGGTAGGTTCCCTTTTGGGGATCAATATTTAAACATTCTAAAACCTACATTTACACATTTAGGCACAAGCTTTAGTTTCTTGTGAGGAAACAAATTATCCTCAGTAAAAGCACATCCATCCAGCCTACAATAAATATTCTTAATACAGACTACTGCAATTAGAATTAACCTTTCTTAAAACAACATTTAAAAACAATGGCTACCCTGAGTCAGTAGTAGATTGCACTGTTCAAATTATATTTTTATTAAAATAGGCCTGGTTCTTAAAGTAATGAAACAACTTTATATAAATACCAAATAAGCAAGAACTTACCCGATTGTTTGGTGTTTGAACCTTTTGGGGAGTGTGTTTCTTTGGTGTTTGAACCTTTAGGGGAGTTTTTTTGGGTGTTTGAACCTTTAGGGGAGTTTTTTTGGGTGTTTGAACCTTTTGGGGAGTTTTTTTCGGTGTTTGAACTTTAGCTTTCATTTTGAAAAGATAAAATTAAATATTCTGAAAAATATAAATTATTATGATAATGGTATGTAGGTTATTTTAACATCTATAATGCCCAGGTTTTTTCCATTTTGTGGCAAATTAATTTTATTGGGTGAGGGGGAGGGGGGGGGCACCTTGGTTCTAACAGCATGTTTATGATGCAGGGAACATAGGCCTAAGATGTGAGCCACATTTAGCAAAAATATGGAGCTAGGGAGGAGCCATGGAGGGTGACAAAACCAAAACCTGAGCCCATGCTTTGTCTCAGAGAGAAGCGCTTCAATTCCTGTTACAGTTGACATCTACGCTACAGCAACAAGATCAATCTAAAGGTCACAGGTAGTGATACAAAGGGAAAAATAATGGCCCCTTCCATACCCAGCAGAATATAATCTTGACATCCACCCAGCTCATGAATACTAGGAACCAGTGTTATCCTCCATACTGATCAGTGTATTGTAAGCAACTTGGCTTTGATGAGAGATGCAGAGCCTGGTAGAGCTTCTGACTTTAAACAGGGGATTAAACGTATGGTGGAACATTCAGTCTAGGCAAGGGTAATTAATCTATTATTGACCAGTTTCAGTTTAAATTTAAAATAATGCCCAGTTGATTTTCAGGATAATTGACATTTGGGCAAAAACAAAAAAAAGTTGAGGTTATTAGAATCATCATTCGATTATATTCTTTTAAAAAGTCTGAAAATTCGAGTTTACCCCCTACGCCCCACTTAGTTCATTTTTACTGGACTGGGAAAATGGGTAGACTTAGTTAAATACTAGCAAGGGATCAGGCCCAGAGGGCATTCATACTAATTACTACTCAGGTGTAGATAGTATTGCAGTATCTCTTGAGAAGATATATACTAGATCACTAGTTGGAAGAAATATCTAATGATAGGGAATTAGCAAATGTAGTGCCAATTTTTAAAAGGGAGGTAAAGAGGACCTGGATAACTTTAGGCTGGTAAGCTTAACTTGAATAGTTTGTAAAATCCTTAAGATAGTTAACAAGGGGATTTCTGACCATCTAGTGTGGAAGTTAATAAATGATGCTCAGCATGGGGATCACAAATTAAACCTGGAAGGGTAACTCCTGGGTCCCAGACTTGAGTGTTTGTCACTTTTTATTCTATTTTTTCTATATGCTATAATAGCAGCCTCCTGAAAATCTGGGAAATGTTGGGGAGGGGGGGGGGGGCTTCAATGTGGAGGGAAATGTCATGTATATTGATATCTTACTTCCCCCCCCCCTTCCTGTGAACTAATGGGTTTGTGGGACCCAGGGGTACCTGAATGGATAACACACAGGATTACCAAACACAGTAGGTTAGTTGGGACTGACAAACCCAGGAGTACCCTATTCTAAGACATTAATAGGGTCGCAAAGACCCAAGAGTACCTTTTATGTCTAATTATTTTGGGTATATATAAAAAAAATATTAAAAAGTTTTCCATATATTTTGCAACAGTTTCATGTCAATATAAATCATTTAAGCCATTTATTATTTTTTTTTAAAATAATATAATGGATAGTGACATAAGCGACGATCTTGAAATTGAGTCGCTATACGACAGCGAAGATATGGATACCTATCATCCTTCTCAAAGTGCATCGGAAATAGAAAAATTGGAGATATATTCATTCAAAATTATGGCACATTATGTCCCTGGTGAAAACTTTATAATAGCTGAACAGCTCCTAGGATTTTGTGGACACTTGTTTCAGAATGTACACTAAAAACAAACCAGCAAAATATGGCATCAAAATCATCATGGTGTACGATACCAAAACATCGTATATGCTCAATGCAATGCCCTACCTTTCCTCCAACAGGCGTTCCACTGGCAGAATATGTAACTGAGAAACTGATTGCACCCTACAACAATAGTGGGAGAACTATCACAAGTGACAACTGGTTTTCATCTATCCCACTTGTGAACGCATTGCTTTTGAAGTCTTTAACATACATATGGACTATTAGGGGCAATCAGAGAATTGCCACCACAAATTACAGACAAGAAGAGCTACAAGATTGGATAAACAGCATTCCCTTTTGACAATAATGTCACTGAATGGATACGTCCCACCAAAAGTGCTTTTGTCCTTTAAGCATGTTACACTAAAAATAGTGCCATAAAAACAAATCTGAGGTGGTGCTGGACTAGAATAAAAACAAAGGAGGGGATTGATACTTTTGACCA